>BJCM01211322.1:0-31662 GCA_018326385.1 Flaveria bidentis
ATATACATATACATATACATATACATATACATATACATATATGTATGTATATACATACATACATATATATATATACATATATATATATATATATGTATATACATATATATATATATATTATATATATACATATACATATGTATATATATACATACATCTGCTTGAACTCCTGATCTACTTTTTAATTAAATAAAAAAACTTATCTAGCTAGAGGAGTTTAGAAGATTAGTATATTCATTCCCTCCGCAGGAAGTCCCAACATGGATATATATATATATACGTATATATACGTATATATACGCATATATACGTATATATACGCATATATACGTATATATACGCATATATACGCATATATACGCATATATACGCATATATACGCATATATACGCATATATACGCATATATACGCATATATACGCATATATACGTATATATACGTATATATATACATATATATCTATGCGTATATATATGTATATATACACATATATATCTATATGTATATATATATACATATGTATAGATATATATACGTATGTATATACATATATATACGTATAGATACGTATATGTATATATATACGTATCTATACGTATGTATATATGTATATATACGTATATATACGTATCTATACGTATATATATGTATATATAGATATATATACCTATACATATATATATATACACCTATATATATATATATACATATATATATACATATATATCCATAATCGGTTAACAAGTTATACAGTTGAGATATTATGTATAATTAGTACACACTTAAACTTAAGCCTAATTATGAATTTACTTTTACTTGGTGCCATTCTTTTACATATGAAAAAGACCTCATTATACTTGGGATTTATCGTCTTAGTTTTAGTTTTCATCTCTTCATTTATAAGAATAATGAAAAGCACCTACCCCTCCCCCTCCCCATAACTCCTTATTTGTGGATAATAATATACGTACACAGTGTCACATCAACACCAATACACCATATAACAGATCAAAATGAGTCGGGTTGCCTTGAAGCACTTTTTGTCCACTTTATTTGCTTTCTACCAAATTATTTATGTTGAATATGGACTTATGGTTATAGAAAATATGTTATTACAATAACAATAAATAAAATATTGTTTTGAATGAATTGATTTAGTAGGTTGTATGTATTCAAAGAAATTCTGGATGACTTCTAATTTGTTTCTTTTTGGTTCTTATTGATTTCTACCCATATGACCCATTAATAAGCATACCAAAATTGAACCCCATTAAAAATCAAATGGGTTGAAAATTTAAGCTAACACACCTTGGCTTGTAATAAACAAGAAAACGGGTTTTAGTAGAAACAGCATGTGATGCAGTTGCAAGCACTCCAAGTCGCATGCTTCGGCTTGAAATCACAGAAGAAGGCATAGAATTATGTTGTTGAGTAGCACGTCTTACTCCCACACGTAATTCACTATGTTCTCCCCTAATAATCACATAATTTTATAACCATTTGTCAATGGTACAAATTATAAATCAACTATAACAATAAAGATATACTCTTGAGGTTAACTCTGCCCTGCAAGATGCCCTACGAAAACTCCACTGGTTTTTAAGATCAAAATAAAACTACCAAATTATCCTTCTACCATAATCACACGTAAAATGCTGACACTGATTTGGGCCCGTGAGCTTTCTATGTTATATTTGACAAAGTGTTAAACATTTTACTTATTGGTTATGTGACAAGATGAAGCAAAAATGGAAAGCAATACCTGAGGAATACAAATGAATCCCCAGCCACCAATCTTTTAGATGCAACAAAAGTACTCCATCCAGTTGTAAGCAAATGCCTTCGAGGTTGACCTGCTCTATCAAAGAGAAGTTACTCCTCATGGAGATAGATATCTAGTTTCAAACTTTCAATTAACTGACGTTAAGGTTAACACCTATAAGTGATATCTAAAAAATATATATAATTCTTATAAGATCAAAGTTTAAGCCAAATACAAGTAATGATAACTGAAACTAAAATTACTTGCATGGTTGAACAATTTCTTCAGATTTATAGTTATTGCTAGGGTTCTTATCAAGCATTCATGAATCTAGTGGCAGAAAATTCATAAGCTAACGGAATTGAAAACTAAAATATGTCAACTGTCAAGTCACAGACCAGTTTACAATCTAACAAATGTTTGTGATTTACCGCATATGTAGCAATTTCAACCAATTTACTTGAAAATTATTATGAGCCAAATTGGGTTATGTTTCATCTCTAATGGGTCAAATGGGTAAAATTTAATAAAATAGTTTAAAAGGAAACAAGTCAAATGAGTCAAACAGGCTGAAAGATGTCAAAAGTGTAATTTTAATGCTTAAAGTCTCTAATATCATTTAACTAATGAAAAATGCCTTAGTATCGAAACATATAATTATATAACTTTTTGGAACAAATTAGTTTAAAAAATAATAATAATTTAAGTACAAAAGAGAGGTGAAGGACGGCCTCCTCTGCTACCAAAAATACCTTTTTCGACCATTTACCCAACCCTTACGGCCCATCTATTTTGCTATCACTAAACATATGTAAAACATATGAAAGCACATTGACCTCTGAATATATGCTTAAATCGCCATTCAATGCCATGGAGATCCTTAGCTACTAGCTCTTGAGTTGGAGTAGGCTGAGTCATGTCCTATACAAAGAATTTTTAAAAAACCAGATATAAAATTGTTAAACTTGTGAATTAGGTAAAGGGGCAACAACTATTGACAAAAATGCCGATTACCAATGCAGGTAAGCATTCATTTGCATGTTTCCTGAGCACTGAAAATCCACCATGAGTGCTCGTATCTGATGCTGTCAAGACTTTGCAGAAAGAGTGAACAGTTGGCTTTGGGGTCTCAGCAAGGCATTTATCAGGACTAGTAGGATCACTTTGCTATGATTTGTTACACAAAAACCAAAACAGAAGGCATTATTTACCTTGAATTTTATGAAATCTATAAGATGAACTCTTACATCTTGTTCTGGAAGTAGAGTGATTTGAGCATAAACTTCATCCGTATCTTGTTCAGCCTACAAGAAGATGAATACGTCACCTTCTTTACTTAAATTAGAAGTCTAACAAAACTGACAGATTAGAAGCTAAATATGTATTTTAACATATGCACAATATTCCAGCTGATCAACTTATATAATAAAACATATATCACCAATAATCAAGCTGATTACATGACCCATAAATAACCAAAAGCAGATTTTCTTTATCCAAACAATGATAACTTACTGGTTGGGATAATCAATTTGATGATGCACATTCAAAAAACACTTAGAACTTAATTAGTTCGTTTAGCTCCTAAAAATAATATATGCGTGGAGCCTAAACTATATTATTGAACTTTGCCGAAAAATTGAATCACAATTACATTTTGTTCTTTAATCTAGTTTCTTATACCAGTATACCATATTTAATGTATGCAGTACTAAAATTTTATGAGTTATGAGTCCTAACAAACACTGAAAGAACATGTTCCTACCAGCAGCTGCGTATGAACAACATGACAAAGGATCTTTGAATTGAGGTTAAAGTGAGGAATACTCTGATCCGATTCCTGATTCCCTGATGCCTCCAACTAAACAAATCACACAAGACGCAGAAGTCGCACATTAAAACCCACATAACCAACCAGAATCTATGTATCTACTTGCTCCATATTGAAAATCATGTCAAAAGAATCTTGAAATTAGGGGGAAAAATGTAAATCTAAAGCAAAATTAAGAAACATATTTTATTTACTTGCTCCATATGGCCTTGAGGAAAGTAGAAAACTCTTTCTCCATCTCTTGGAACATCCACTAGTGGACCAGCACATGCTTTCCATAACTCCTTATACAGCAGATCTTCCATAGCTCATATTCAAATTAAAGAAAATCCACACAAAATACAACATATTCAGCATAAATAACAAAACAAAAGCATAACGCACATAAAGAAAACACTCCTTCAACCGTTAATTAGGGTTCAAAAACGATATTCAAACTGACATAGATTGGTACTTCTTCCTAGTTCCACATATTTCCCTTTTGAAATTCAAAATCAACCCAATTGACTCATGAGTCAAGAGTCAGAAGTCAAGAGAGGAATCTAATTTCACCCTTAAACGAAAAATCAAGTCAATAACAATCCCAATCAAAAACCCATGATACCAGACATCAAAATTAGCATACCCAATGAAAAAAAACAACAAAGAACGAAGAAATTTCACCTTCAGGTGAGTGAAATGTTGACCCTCGATAGTCCATGGTCAAAATCGCTAAAGATTCTTCCAACCCAGAAATTTCTTCAGAAAATAGACAAGTAAAGCTCCAAAATCATCAAATTCTCCACATTAAATGCATAGTTATATGATCATAACATCAAGAAACAGAAGAAATATATGATTTGATGAAGCTTAAAGAGCTGAATGGAAACCCTAAAGCTCAATATTATAGTAGGAGATGAAGATAATGAGAACACAAGAGCTCAATGATGCAGCTTCAGCTCCAATTCTTCTCACTAGAATCCAGGAGATGGAGAAAACGCCGTTACTTAACCCCAAATATTGATTAATATACTATGCCTACATTTCTTCTCTCTAAAATACTTCCACATACACTCTCTCTCTATAATTATATACACTAATGGGTAAAAAATAACCGGTTTATATTTGAAGACTTACGTATTATACTTACGACACGAAAAAGTTTTTGTTCATGTTTGTTTATCAAGGAAATAAACTCTAGTATTTTTGTTTTCAGTTTTGTAACATTTTTGTTAAGGTTTAGATTAAATTCGCTTACAACTTTTTTTTTCCGCTAAAGTCTCTTGGTTTTACTAGAACTATTAGTCTTTTATACGTTTTCTAAAGCTAGTCTGACTTAATTGTAATTCATATATGTTGATGTCAAGATTTATTTTGAAAAAAAAATAAATTGTTGTGTGATTTTACATGAAAGAAATTTAAGTAAATTTACTAAAAGACTTGAAAAACTTGATTTTATTAAGCTTATATACGATTAATATATTACTTTTTACAAACCAGTATCTTTCGATAAATATAGGCCTATATCAAAATGTTTTTCCGTGAGTTAAAAGAGTGATAATTGGCCGTTCGAAAAAGAGGGGGTGTAATTGAATAGTTAACTCTAAAAGTAAATGATACCAACTATAATACTTTAAATATATTGTGCATTAAGTTAGATATTATTATTTTAGAAGAAGAATACTAGCTTTATAAAAAAAATAAAAAGTAATGTAGAAATAACATGGAATTCAGCAAACGGAGGGTTGCCGTTAGTAGACGGCGTTAGTTGAATTCCTGTTACACGAGTAGGCAACAGGATTGGCTAGAAAAAGCCCGGCATAGTGCCCTCCATTCCTTTATTTTCAACTCACCATTATTTACGAGCATGCCACTTGTTATTATAAACATAAAAATTATACTATTTATCGGAAATCAAATTACTAAATTAAAAGTGAATTAAAAATCGAAAAAAAAATTTAAAAAAAAAACTTTTTAGTTGATTACATTAAAATTTTGAATAAATAGAAATTCTTCATGTATCTCTTTTTTTCTTTTTAATTGACGGACGCATGTACATGTACTTTATATTGTTTAAAACAATCAAACTTACATTCTAAGATTTAAGACCATATCATTTGGTTGAATAGAACATCATTTTTTCACATTGGATGTCCTTTGAGACGTTTATTTATCTAAATAAAAAAAATCTAGTTTATAATGACCAGGGGTGTGCAAAAAAACAAAATAACCGAACCGTAACCAAAATAACCGATGCAACCGAACCGAAAAACAAAAACCGCTAAAAAACTGACGGTTTGGTTTAATGATATTTTAAAAAACTGAATTTTTCGTTTCGATTTTGGTTGTAACAAAAATTGAACAACCTAACCGACACCATACACCAAAACTTAAAAATTTAGAGGTGTAATCATATATTTATAAAAACAATTAGCTTATTAGCTACTTATTTAACTTATATTATCTAAAAAAGATTAAATATTTAGGTTTCAAGGATAATATTTAAACTTTTTTATTTGAATTGATAGATTAAAATGTTTTATTAAATATATTGTTCTCGTATTTTATGTTTTGCATTTAATTTTAGTGTCAACTAATTTATAAAAAATATATAGATTATATTAGAGATCAACAAAATAATGTAAGGCCAAAATTTTTACCTTAAATTCATTACTTTAAATTTTTTTTTAAAACTTAAAGCCTAAATGGTAAAACCAAAAAATAAAAACCAAAACCGAAAACCAAAAACTGAAAAAACCGAAACTAAACGGTTTTAGAAACCTAAAAAACCAAAACCAAACCAAATCAACCCCTTAATGATTATGTGTTGGTAAAGATAAGACCTTGAATTTATGTGTAAATACTCTAATTTGTCATTTTTAATCTTTGAGATTTCAGCTAGATGACAAACATTGTGAAAATACGTTGTTAATCTTTTTTAAAAGATCAGAATTGCCTTACTACTAAAAACATGAAAAACACAAATAAATTAAATTGTTTTTTAACCATAAAACCTCAAACCATCTTTTTTTAATTTGTTAGTTTCAAGGTTTCATTTCATTCGCCACAATCGTTGCATTTTCAACCATCACACTATCCCCACCTAAAAACATGTATATCATTTTTGTTGTGAAAATGTGAAAAAGCGTACTAGAAATAGACTTTTCATTTAATAGATAAGAAACTATCACAATGTTTTGTTGAAAATGTCACATCTCTTCGTTTAAAGACGTGTCACTTGATGGTATTACAATTATTATAAGTTACATTAGTAGTAAAATCCTTAACAAGAACTCAATTATGGTTAATGATTGATTGTATGTAGTAACTCGGTTGTTGCATGTCTCTCGTATTGCCATTGTTAGATCAAACTACTACTGGTATCAATTGGACACTAACGCTACTAACCACTAATGAAGTTGTTTATTGATTCGTGGCAACTTAATACCGATCATTTTCTTCTAAGAGATTAAGTTGTCGTTGACCAGCACAAACTTAATAGTGATGATCATTCACAATCACAGTTAGTTACCACCAATAATCATTTCTAATGCAACTATCCATCAATAATACATATTCAAACACAACTTCGAATTGCTTTTCAACTAGAACACACTCCACTCGACCTACTAGGGGTGCTACCGCTAGTTTTACTAATGCATGAAATAAGAATAACATCGAACAAACGTGTATTTCACATCTCTTGTCTTATATAAATGTTTATTCTTAAATCTTAAGTCATTTTAGTTTTAAGTAAATCACGAGTAGCTAATGGTAGATAAACTTGAAGACACTACAATCATCAATATCTTTCAACTTCATTCATTATCATCTTAAAGTGTTTTTTTTCATCAATTGATGTAACTTAAAAAACACATATGACCATCATATGAAACCAAAGTCAACATGTTAAAACTTACTTGGATGTGTTTTCCATGTGGATACGATGAATGAAGAAGTGATGGTGGTCCTAATATTCCACATGGCGTAAATTATGGTCCCACGAGTAATCTTCACCCCATTTCATTGTCTCTGACTAAGGGGACCACAACCCACTCTTTAGTTTTATCAGATCTTGCTCCTACGACGTCGTTTCCGTCGATCCTAGGTTTTAATGTCTTCACAACGTGGTAGTACCGTACAAGTGACAACTCGTTCTGTTCACGATGTTCAGTTGTTGGTTTATTAATTAACGTGCGAAAAATGTAAATAAGTAGCGGAAATATTATCAAATTAAGGTTACAACCAACTTCTTATCATGATAACTTAATTAAAAGTCGTTAATGATAATCATGGTTATTTTATTTAGTTTTTAATTAATATTACAGCTGGTGTTTGTGATTTGAGTGTCTAGATTTGTAGTTTAAGAGTTCGTTGTTAGCATATATTTGAACACTAAGGTAGTATTATAATTTTAGTTGTTGATTGTACATTGATTATTTTTTAAAAAAAAACAAACTATCATACTATTAAATTACATCAAGACTAAACTACACCATGTTTTGGATCGAACCTAAGACCTTCACCAAAATGAAAATTTGGTATTATTTTGATTAATAATATATAGAGCAACAGATGCATGAAGACTTGTATTTATTTGGAAAGTTTGTAACTTTTTTATATTTTCGTTTAAATATTAAAAGTTATAACTTTCCATATTTTATTATTTGTTATTTTAACTAGTGTCATTTTTATTTATATATTTGTCATGTATTATATGTTATAAATTTTAATTATTCACATGTTTTTTTATATATCACTTTTCACTAATTAAACTAAGTGTTACATGTCACTTTTATCAAATTTTACGACAATATTATGTCTAAGGCTACAAGTATCAAAAAGCTAGTAAACTAACGGTTAGTAAAGTTATCATTCCAATGAGGTTGTGGGTTGTATCGTACCACACTTAACATTAATGTTGATTTAGGATTTAAGAAAGAGGTTAAAGAGTTTGTGAGCTAAGGGTTCTAAGAAGAGGTTATAGCTTTAATCTGGTAATTATTATGAAGGGCTACATTATGGGGAAGCAATATGAAAGATATCAAATTCAATTGTTTGTATTTTTAACGACTAACAATAATTATAGTCAAGCAACAAAATTCAACGTTATGAATAATAGAGACGGGACTTGATCTTATTGCAAGTGATGGAATCATATCACTAAACTGAGATATCATAATAGTCTTAAAAATTGTTTCAACTGTCTTATCAAAACAATTAAGGGCATAAGGTTACATAATAAATACAATTGATAACCTTAGATGTCTGTATTAATAAAAAATTATATGGATGTGAAATCAGTGGATTCGTTATGCTTTAGTTTCTCCCTAGCTACTTGTAACTTGTAAGACAAACATTTGCAGGCTATGCCTTCTAACCAGTCTTGTATTGAAGTTTCTATTTTAAATAACTTAATCATCTATAAACAAAATGTTTGATTGATATGATTAGTAGATCCATCATCACACATTGTTAATACACTATTTATATAGATGACAATAAACTTATAACCATAAAGTTCACTAATCCACTCGTTATATGATCAGTTTGCTATCGGCTTAGATGTACGACATTGAAATATCAACTTTTGATTTAAAATCAAATAGCAAAACATAAATGATTTTGTTAACTTTCATTGGAACCTCTACACATCGAGTGTTATCTCTTTCTTAATTTATTTTATAATATTTTTAATAATTTAACAAAAACATATAAAACTATAGAAAAAATAGAAATAACACATCCACGTACCCGTGGATGAGGCTTTTTAAATTATGAAATTAAGTCTAAAAAAAGAATCTTAATGAAACACTTAGCTTGCTATTTTGCATCTACAAAGGTCATAAATCATTCCAAAAGAATAATTAAAAGGCAATGATAATTGATTATTTTATTAAATCTTGATCAAAAGGTTTGCATCTTATCACTAATTAATTTAAGCTACTCCTTGTGCCTTATCAGGATATAAAATAGATTCTACAACCAATACCAACACTTTTCTCATTAAAATATTGTGATAATTTACTTCTTTTTACTAGCTTATGAATAATTTTACTTTTAACAACTCGTTCTATTTGCTAACCAAGATTGGAGTAGTTAATATTCTTTTCTACCTTTGTCTTAGAATTAAAACTAATATGTTTTCGAAAGAACATATATAATGTATTTACTTTTGCTGTTGGGTTATAATACTGATTTAGCTTGAATTCCATTTCAATAACTTCCGTTTGCAGTTTTTAGTAATTGTATTTTATTAACTTAAAATCAACATTGACCCAAAGGAGTTCCAACGAGACATAAAAAGATTTCGGTAAGAAAACCCGACATACATAGCCACAAATGTTCTAAGATAAACTTATGTTTTTAACATCACCGACCGGAACAATCTCGAATGAACCCAAGTTCAACATCATTGATCAAAACATCATTGAATCACAAAGAATTTAATAACAAAAACCAAAATAGACATCGCCAAGGAGTACACATATGGCCACCGACAACACCCACCGCTGGCATCACCTTCGTAACCCCAGGCTCAACAACCGTAAAAGTAGAGATCAACGGATCGAAAACCAACGTTGGTCACAATGGCCTCCGATAACATTCATCACCGCCAAGTTGTTTTTGGTACCAACAACATCCACGAATATAGAAAAACCCCAAAATCATTACATTGCAACCCATGCAATCACAGGGCCAACGAATTAAATCACTAATTATGATGGTGAGCGTGTAAATTGTCATTGCTAAAAACCTTGGGACTTGCATAATCTTCTTCATTAGGTAATATATGTAATAGCCGTACATATATTAGGCAACTTTGTATATTTAGTAAATTAAGAATTAGTCTCAAATTACAAGATTTGTATTGTATTATAAATACACATTATGTGGGATGAAATAATCAAGCAATTATTCATTATTTATCATATTTCAATTACATTTTTTTCTACCATGCATTACAACTATTTGATATAAAATCAAACTTGAGTCTAACACGACACACTCCTTAATAAAACCTAAACTTTTACACATGTAGCACAACCAGACTTGTAACCCCCCTAAAACATGAAAAGTAATGAATAGAAAAAAAAAGTCCTCTAAAACAGCTTATTAGATCTACGCTTTTACATAGAATTAGGTTATGCACATCCCCCTTTATTACTTGTTATACTTCTCCATTTAAAAATAATTTAAAAACCTTTTTTATAATATCATTTTAACAACACAAACTAATAGCCAAATCAAACATTTATATTATCATTCTAACAATACCAACTAATAACCTAATCAAACAACTTTTATGGTATCATTCTAAGATACAAACTAATAACCAAATCAAATAACTAATAATCAAATCAAAACTTTTAACCTAGGTAATTTACATTAATGTGCATAATTCAATAATGTTTGAAAATTCATTGCTGATAATTAACCAGAACAAAACTTAACCTACAGTTAATAAATTATTATTCCCACAAAGTAATATCAATGTATATAATTTAACATCGCTAATTATAATTGGATTTAACTGATATAAATTATCTATAATTATAATTAATAAATATAAGATTTATTAATATTATTATTATGACTTATAATTATAATAAATATAATTATTATTTTTATTATTTTTATAAAAAATCCACAAAGTATTATTTTTATACATATAAGATTTGTTAATATTATTATTTTTATAAGAAATCCACCCTATGGCGATCATATGTCGTCGCCATAAATGTATCACAAAAGGCGGGGTTATTTTCCTCCAATTTATTTAGAGGGAAAAAAAAGAAAAAAAATTGGTTTTTACCTATGGCGATAACATGTTGTCGCCATAAATATTTCATAAAAGGCGGGTATTTTTGGCGCCGATTTATTTAAAGGAAAAAAAAGAAAAAATTGGTTTTTACTTATGGCGACGACATGTCGTCGCCATAGGTAAAACAATTTTTTTGTGTCATCTGAAATAAATAGAAATTATGATAAAATTACCTATGGCGACTAAATGCGGCGACGACTTTCGTGTCGTTACGATAGGTGACACCTAAGGAGATGACATGTCGTCGCGATAGAACTTTAGTAGCCAAAAACCAAATCCACACTATAGCGACGAAACTATGTCGTCGCCATAGGTCAAGTCGGGATAGGGATAGGGTCAGATTCTTGTCGATTCTTGTAGTGTGCCTACAATTCTTAAGACATTACAAACCTCAACTTTAAATGTGTCAACCCATCTTTATTGTTCTTGGTACACAATTATAAATAAAGCAATATTTTTAACATTCATTATTGATGAAACTAAACAATTTTTTTTGCCTTCACCAAATGATTGTAATTATTGTTTTTAATATGAGATATCGTCTATGTATAAATCTCATACGGGTGCTATAGCATTATGACTATTGCAATTACTGTTTACCCATAATAGAACTAACAAATTAGTTGATATGCAATATTGCATTTTCTATGTAATGTAGTTTTTACTAACAAAACATAACTATTGCATAATATCAACCATAATGAGCAAAACAGGCCGCATATACCGTTATATAGCAAAGCTTAGCACCCAAGGAGCGGCAACAGAGCTCTAAGCTGCCTTCAACAATGGCGTTCATTAACAACATATCAACAACAGTAACAATTTAAGGATAACTATATTATCATTTCCAATATACTAAATATGATTTAAATGGTTGGAGTTACCATTACATAAAGCAACCAACTCCTGAAAATAGGTCGATTATTCCTCAATATCTGTCCCAACAATCTTAATGTTCTAGAATTCCTTTTCTAGCTTCTAGTCTTCATTCCGAATGCTTTACTACTCCTACAAATCTTCCTCAAATGCAGTTGCAACTACAATTTAGGCTTCTAGCCCAACTACTCTCAATTTTGGATAATATTAGTCTCTGCTGCATATCCTGTAGTGTAGCCTTAAGGGTTTTATCCTATCCAATGCTCCCTCGACTATTCTATCTTTTGAATTATGCTTGTTTTTGTTTTCCTTAAACACATCCACAAAAGTATTGTGTTTCTTTCCGGTCTCCACCAGGCCTTATGTGAGTATTTCCACATATTCACTAACGGTGGTCTAACACTCTGGTATCTTGATGATCTAACCGGGTGCTTCACGTACATAATGAATCTTTGATCTAACCTTGCTACAAGGGTGGTGAATGTTTGCTTAGTCTGACGAGGTATAAGTGATGACGTAGGAGTACAATCAGTTATGTTAGAAGTAAGGGGAAGGGTACGCACTCCTCCTGAATTTAGCTGGCAATCAAATCGTGTAAACACTCCAAGTGTTGCGTGTCTCCCCTAACTCGAATATTGAACAACACTCCATGTTGTTTGAAATTATTAGTAGGCTCCATCCGATTCTTATTCGACATCGATAGTGAGGTTATTAATGTAGATGAAAAAGGTATGAGAGAAGGATCCCATGTCTCCTTGTTGATTGGGGGTGATGCTAGTGACATGGGTGATGTAGACGACGATGTGGACATCTAATATCCTTACGCATGCATGAAATGATACATATGCTTGAAAAACAGTCTATAGTCTAGATACAAAGGCAATCCTAGTTCTTTATAACCCGTGGCTCTATACCAATCCGTCACACCCACAAAATCCACCATCAAAATTCTATAACGAGGCATTTGACAAACCAGGATCTCAGACACAGTCATATCAAACGACATTATATGCGTTTTAAAATAAGCATTTGACCTTAACCAAGAGTATATCAAAGTTTTCAATGTAATCAATGGGGAAGCGTAAATGTTTGAAAACCCATAAGTTTTAAATGTGCAAAATAAAGCGCCCAATGAAAAGCAGTAAATGTAAATGAACTTGATTTCAAATGATAAAGATGATGCATGAGCCTTAGATATGCAACCCTAGCCTTAAGCGTGCCTGCAACCTGAGAAGACATGCTAAAGTGTGTCAACACAAGGTTGGTGAGTTCACATGTTTAAATAAGTAAATATGTTTGAGCGTTTGTTTGGTAAAAGTAAACAAAGGTATACCATAGATAGCTAGCCTATATATCGAGTTACTTAGCGTTTCAAACCAAAGCTGACTGTTTGTGAGTTGTTTTGCCTTCCGCCATGTCTTATCACAGAACCATGGAAACTGTCTAGGTCAATTAAACACATGTTCGATCTCTAGTCAAGTTAGCGTGACTAACATGATCGGGGTTTGTCAAACCCAGTAGTACTACCCACAATTATCTCGCCATCTCCTTATTAACGATTCGAGTGTGTAAGGACTTGCGTGATAATGTTTGCACTACAGTAACAACGATATACAAATATTACTAAAGGCAGATAAAAATACTTTGCATGCTTCTCCCCAAAAAGAAAAGTAACTAAAAGCGGGGCCATGAAGACTCACCTTAGATGCGTAGAAAAAGATGAAGTGTAAAAGCCCAAAGCTAATAGTTACCTAGAAAATGTAGGTCCATGAGTATGTGTACATAATGGTCAAGATAAACCCAGTTGTGTCCAAACAACATAACTGTTGGCGTGTTTGAGAAATTTTTGACAAATTTAACCAAGTTGACTTTTTAACCAAAGTTGACTGGACTGACCCGACTGTCACACCCCGACCGATGGCGGAATCATCGAGGCGGACAAATGTGAATCGATTGTTCATAGCACATGGTAATTAATATGTTAAAATAATAATTATAGTCATTTAGTTATTGAATAATGCTAGTCAAACACACATTACAATGCAATTAAAGTAAAATCATGAAACATAATATTGTTTTTATTATTTTTTTGTCTAGGTCCAGTCCTATATGAGCAGAGAGAATCCTCTAAATAGAATTTCCTAAAATCATGTGAAAAAGTAACGAGTCAGCTAACAAATTAGACGGTGAGTAATCATAGGTTTATATACACATATATAGATTGATTAAATTTCTTGAGAAACAATTCGATTCACATGACAAGTCAAACAAAATTGCAATCGTGTATCATAATAGAAAACCAACACAATCAACCCTAATGACTGAATTGACTCGGTCATCGGGCGAAGTCTTATAGAATAAATGATTCCGGTTTCAATCACAACACTTCTAAACAAATGGGGTGGGTTTGCCAAACCAATAGATCTATCATTGTTACCGTGGTTGTATGAATTAATGATCATGTTATCAAATTTATATATCTATGAACACATAATTACAAATAAATAACATAGCATGTATTGAATTGAATTTAGTATGAAATAGAATAAAATGAATAAATATGATTGAATATTGAATCACATGATTTCCCCAAATAATAAAACATAAAAATAGGTAATTAATACTCACTCGGTAATAAATTGATTTGAATAATATGAAAGATTTAGACTTCAATGGTTTTCTCATGGATTTAACCTAAGAAATAGTGTTCTTAGATATAATGATTGAAAATGGATATGAGTTAGGGTTTCAATTGAGATTTGAGAGTTTCAATAAATAGTTTTAAAAGTTAACATAGTAGATTGGCCGAATAAAATAAATTAAATTTATTATGTAATTAGGATTGAAAATAATAGTGAGTCATTAGTGAATTTAATATTATTTAAATATTTAGTTTATATATATTGATTAAATAACCTTTATATAATTTGATTGGATTTATATTTTGATTTAAAACAACTTTTAGGAATTTAGAACCTTTAAAGAAATTAAATGTGCTTGTGTTTATATCACTCATTTTTGTTAAAGTATAATAAATACAAATTTATAACTTTTAGAGGTTTTCAGAGAATTTAATTAATAAGTTATGGAATAGATTAAACTAACAAAATAATTTTTATATTAATTCTAATTAAAATGATTAATTAATAGCTTTTAAAAAAATTGAGGTGGACTTGGGTAAAACCCGGGTCATCTCTGTGTGTTTAGTATGGTTTACCAATGGGCCAAAGCCCCAGATATGTTTATAGTTGTCCGAAATTTAACTAAAAACTTTTAATTCTAATTTTCCTCAAATCTGTATTCGATCAAATTGAAGATGAATGCTGAATCGATAAGCGAATTAAACTTAGGGTTTTTGATGCTCGTCCAAAAACGAGTGTGTACGTGTAATTAATTTACATGGGTTGATTGAAATAGAGGATGAACTATGAACAAGTGTAGCGATTGGTTTGGATTTGATTTGAGATGCAAACAATTATTAGAATCCAATTACTTTCGGGTAAAGCTTTTGAGGGTGTTTATGAATCAAAACCCTTATTCAATTGCTAAATAAGATCCTCCGAAGACAGTGTTAGAGTAAGTTGCAGGTCTGATGTGAATGTTGGTTTTGGAAGGATGAATGGATCTGTTTTGTTTGAAATTGAAGTTACAGGAGGTTCAAAGAGATCGATTCAAAGGTTTCACTATGTTTTTATTGTCCCTATTGTGTCTGTTACAATCAAACGAGTTTAAACTTTGTTCGGAAGTTACAGATTTTGATTTGATTGCAATTACATGGTGTTAATAGTAATTATTGGTACTTTTGAATTCGTAATTCTCTTAGAAATGTTTTTGATCAATTAATTTGATTGATTACGTTGATTTTTGAGATGAAACCGATCGGAGATTGAAGGTGGCACTTCGGTTTCAAATCGAAGGTGATAAACGGTCGGATACTTTGAATTATGAGCGGTTATGAGTTCGAAACACAGTCGTGGCAAGTGTAACGGTTGAATCAGCTTAAAACGATGGGGTTTTGGTGTCCTTAGACCTCGCCGGAGCAGAGGTCTGGCTGGAGCTCGACCAAGAGAAAGGTTTTGGGTTTTAAAATTTACAAATTTAACCCTTATAGTTTAGAATGTTTGTTATATTATGTATAAAACTTGTAATTCAAGTTTCATAAATGTCACTTTCCACCCTAATTTAATAAACTTTCTTTTCTTTTTTTTAATCCATTTATTTCACAAAATATTTATAAAACTTTTATAATTTTTAATGAGTCTTTTTAAATTTAGATGTTTATCTTATATGACAAACAACTTTCAACTTAAAAAAATAAATGTTTACAACCTTAGTATAATTTGTTCAAATGATTAAATAAATGAACATTCTAAATAAAGACATTTATATTATTGATTAAACTACACAAAGTTACATTTAATTTGTTAAAATATATACTAAAAAATGGAATCAGGTTTGAAGATAGGAAATGGGTCGGATGTTACAGTCTCCCCTACTTTAAGAAATTTCGTCCTGAAATTTGATCACGAGGAGGCTGAGACAAAAAGGTGAGGGTACTTGGATTTCATTTGGTCTTCACGCTCCCAAGTGAACTGTGGGCCACGTTTAGACTCTCAAAAAACTTTGACAATTGGTATACGGCTACGCTTGAGTTGTTTTACTTCACGGTCCATGATCTCCACAGACCATTCGATGAAGTGCATGGATTCATCGATTTGAACTTCATCAAGTGGGATGTGGAGGTTCTCGTCAGCAAGGCATTTCTTGAGGTTAGAAACATGAAATTTCGGGTGAATATTATTGAGTTCTTGAGGCAGTTCCAGCTTGTAAGCTACTTTCCCAATATGCTCAAGCACTTTGAATGGACCCACATAACAAGGTAATAGCTTCCCTTTCTTCCCAAAACTAATCACCCCTTTCCAAGGTGATACCTTTAGTAGTACGAGATCTCCAACGTTGTATTCCATGGGTTTTTATCCCTTGTCGGCGTAATACTTTTGACGATTTCTCGCAACAAGCAAGTTATCACGAATCTTATGAATCTTATCGGTTAATTCCTGAATTAGTTCAGGACCGGTGATTTGTGCATCTTCTATCTCAGACCAACATATAGGTGATCGGCACTTGCGGTCCTATAATGCTTCAAATGGTGCCATTTGGATACTTGTATGGTAGCTGTTGTTGTATGAAAATTCGATTAACGGTAGGTGAGAATCCCAAGAGCCACTAAAGTCAATGACACACGCTCGAAGCATATCCTCAAGAGTCTGTATCGTTCTTTCACTTTGCCCATCAGTTTGAGGGTGGTAGGCTGTGTTGAGATTGAGTCGGGTTGCTAAAGATGATTGAAGACTTTGCTAGAAATGGGAGTTTAATCGACCATCACAATCGGAGATGATATTTAATGGCATACCGTGACGGCTAACTATTTCATTAATATAGATACGGGCCAATTTCTCAACTCGATAATCTTCACGAATCGGTATGAAGTGTGCTGATTTAGTCTATCGATCAACGATGACCCAAATGCTATCATGACCGCTGGATGTACGAGGCAATTTAGTAATAAAGTCCATGGATATGTCTTCCCACTTCCACACAGAAATATCAGGTTGAACAAGTAATCCAGAAGGACGCTAATGCTCACCTTTAACTTTTGAACATGTGAGACATTTGGACATATACAGAGCTATATCCTTTTTCATGTCGAGCCTGCAATATTGATTACGGAGATTCATAAACATTTTATCCGCGCCAGGATGAATAGAATAGCGAGTCTTGTGAGCCTCACTCAAAATGAGGTTTCGAAAGTCATTACGTTTGGGAATCCAAAGACGATCCATAAAATTCAACAACCCATCGGGTCTTGTTTCCAATTGCAGTTCAGTGCCACATGACATTTCATCACACATATTACTTTCAATGATTGACTCGTGTTGAGCTTCGAGGATACGGTTTGTAAGTTTAGATTGAATGGTAACACTTTGGAGTATAACATAATCCTTATGGCTCAATGCATCGGCTACAACATTCGCTTTTCCAAGGTGGTAGCGAATTTCACAGTCGCAGTTGTTAAGTAACTCAACCAATCGCCGTTGTCTCATGCTTAACTCCTTTTGATTGAAAATGTGTTAAAGGCTCTTATGATCAGTGAATTCAACACACTTGGTGCTGTAAAGATAGTGTCTCCAGATTTTGAGTGCGAAAACCACAACACCCAGTTTGAGGTCATGAGTTGTGTAATTTTTCTCTTGAATTTTAAGTTATCTTGAGGCATAGGCTATGACTTTCCTCATTGCATGAGGACACAACCAAGACCTTGCTTGGAAGCATTACAGTAGACAACAAAATCATCATTCCCATCGGGGAGGGTCAAGATTGGAGCATTGCATAACTTTTGCTTAAGTGTTTGAAATGCTTTCTCTTAATCCAGTCCCCACTCAAAAGACTTATCCTTATGAGTCAAGGTAGTAAGAGGCACAACGATCTTTGAGAAATTTGGAATGAAACGCCGATAGTAGCTGGCTAAGCCAAGAAATGAACGAATCTCAGTGGGAGTTTTAGGTTCTACCCAAATCTTTACCACCTCAATCTTTGCAGGATCCACATGAATTACTTTATCATTTACGATGTGACCAAGTAATTGTACCTCTTCAACAAAAATTCACACTTAGAGAATTTAGCACATAGTTTCTCCTTTCTCAACAGTTCAAGAATCAAACGAAGATGATATTCATGCTTGGATTTTGACCTTGAATAAATCAGAATGTCGTCGATGAAGACGATCCTGAACTTGTCCAAGTATGGCTTACACACGCGGTTCGTTAGATCCATGAACACAACTGGTGGGTTGGTCAAACCAAATGGTATCACCAGGAACTCATAATGACTATATCTTGTATGAAAGGCTGTTTTAGGAATGTCGTCATCGTGTACTTGGAGCTGATGATAACAGGAACGAAGGTCGATCTTGGAGAAATAAGAAGCTCCTCGAAGTTGGTCATACAAGTCGTCAATTCTTGGTAAAGGATACCTATTTTTGACAGTAAGGTTGTTGAGCTCCCAATAATCGATACACATGCGGAATGAGCCATCTTTCTTCTTCACAAACAATACTGGGGCTCCCCAAGGTGAGGAACTTGGTCGAATAAAACCTTTATCGGAAAGTTCTTGAAGTTGGCTAGCAAGTTCTTGCATCTCAGATGGTGCAAGACGATAAGGAGATTTTGCTACAGGTGTTGCACCTGGCACAAGGTCGATACGAAACTCAACATGGCAAACAGGAGGAAGACCAGTTAAGTCCTCGGGAAACACTTCCAGAAAATCACGAATGATTAGAATATCCTCAATTTTCTTTGACTTCCTATTTGTTTTCACAACATGCGCTAAGAAAGCCACATAGTGCTTGCGAAGGTACTTTTGAGCTTTTGTACATGACATGAGTCGAAGGCCTTTGGAAGGATTTTCTCCATAGATGTTTAACACCTTTCCGGGCACAAGAGGGATTCAGATGATTTTCTCAAAGCAAACAACTTCAACATGATTCTTAGATAACCAATCCATGCCTATGATAACATCGGAATTTCCAAGTTGCATCGGTGTAAAGTCCATAGGAAAATTGTGCTCGCTAAAACTAAGGGTACAGTTTGGAATAATAGAATCAATGGTGATGGGTTTCCCGTTGGCTATTTATACGGTAAACGGTTTTCTCAACTTAGTTCGTGCACAAGCAAGCAAAGGCTCAAATTCTAAGGACACAAAACTTTTGTTGGCGCTGGTATCAAATAAGACTGAAGCATAATGATTATTGATTAAAAACATACTGTTCACAATATCGTTATTGGTTTGAGCTTGATGAGTATTGATGTTAACAACGCGTCCTTGAGACGTAGGCACCATGTTGACAAGTTGAGGACATCAGTTGCGAAAATGATTCGGATCCGACATTGATAGCATGCATGACCCTATGTAATTGCAGGAGGATGTTGAAGGACAGGTGCTGTAGTTGGAGTTCTAGCTGCACTTTTGCATACGTTGAAGGTATGGCCAAATCAACAACAATTGGTGCAACGACGACATTGTGCATTGGCAGGGTGATGGTACTTGCAGATGTTGCACTATGGGAATGTTCCAGTGTAGGGTTTCTTCGCTGGAACTTGATTGTTGGAGGCTAGTTTATAGTTTGGTATGACTTGGTTAACCAGAACAGCAGGGGTAGCCACAACAAAGTTTTGGGACTTATCCTTCCTCTTCTTGTTTTGAAAAGGTTCAGGTTTGTCCTCCTTAGGTGGTTCAGTTGTAGGTTTCTCGGGCGCCTTTTTAGCACCTTTCCTAATCAAAGTGTCAGCCTTGACATGATTGTTAGTTAGCAGAGCAGCTAAACGAATGGTATCTTCCAGAGTTGCAGGATTTCTACCCCACATCGTGTCTTGAATTTGCATGGGTAAACCACCAATGTTCTTCTCAATAGCCTGGGATAGAGGAGTAACCAGGTGAGGAACAAGCAGACTCAGCTCATGAAACCGGTGGTGTAAGCTAGATTCTCCCCACCGTCTTGAGTTAAATCCCAGAACTCAGCTTCTAATTTCTTGATCTCATTTCTAGGGCAACATTCCCCAGTCATAAGCTCCTTGACTTCATCCCAAGTCAATGCTAAAGCAGCCTCAATTCCACGGTTTCATTTCTCCCCGTTCCACCAAGTGAGTGCTCTCTTTTGAAGAACACTTGTAGCATAATGAACCTTGAGGTTCTTGGGACACTCACTATTAAGGAAAGTGTTCTCGATACTCTCAAACCACTGTAAGAGTCCAGTGGCTCCCTCGGTCCCACTAAACTTAATGGGGTTGCAAGAATTGAAGTGCTTGTAAGTACAAGTTTGGGGAGGGTTTGGTGCAACTTGGTTTTGAACCACATTGTTTCCTTGGTTCAAGTGGGTAAGTAGTGTTGGGATGACCGCAACAACTTCACATGCTATCATAGTAGCAATCTCGCGACCCGAGTTTCGAGATCAGGATCGGTTTTGACGAGAAGACATGCTGTAAGAGTATGGAGAAACTTTATGAGAAACGGGTAATGGGTTTTTAAAAAAATTCAAAAATGATAAAATCGTTAACGAGATTATTTAAAATAACAATAAGATTTTGCGAGCGTAAACGTTCGGTTTGCAAACCAAAACGAATACATTGACTTATCAAAGTATTTAGGTCAATAACAACCATAATGAAGACATGTGTACCTATAAGCGGATACTCATCTCGACGGTTCCCAGGTAAGGTAAACGGATCCATCGGTTGATTTGGATTTATATGAATACCTTGCCTAGATAGAACACCTTAAGATGCAGGTATCCCACTCTTCTAGCATTGCATGTTTTCAGTCATGTGACACAGACTTTGACGAGATTAAAAGAAATAATTCAAGTATAACAATCAAAATTCAAAAATTTGAAAAATCATTTGACTTAGGGACATAATGCCTTAGAATATAATTTGAGAATTTGTATGCGTACCAATAAAAATTAAGATGTAATGGAATGATAGAATATTAAACATAATAAACACATATGAATTACATGAGAGGACTCATGTGTAAGGGTACTTAGTTATAGTCTAGGTCATTCCATTTCTAATAACCTAATTCCCTATAACCATAGCTCTGATACCAATCTGTCACACCCCGACCGATGGCGGAATAATCGAGGCGGACGAATGTGAATCGATTGTTCATAGCACATGGTAATTAATATGTTGAAATAATAATTATAGTCATTTAGTTATTGAATAATGCTAGTCAAACACACATTATAATGCAATTAAAGTAAAATCATGAAACATAATATTGTCTTCATTATTTTTTTTGTTTAGGGTGAATCCTATATGAGCAGCGAGAATCCTCTAAATAGCATTTCCTAAAATCATGTGAAAAAATAACGAGTCAGCTAACATATTAGCCAGTGAGTAATCATAGGTCTATATACACATATATAGATTGATTAAATATCTTGAGAAACAATTCAATTCACATGACAATGTCAAACCAAAATGCAACGGTGTATCATAATAGAAAAACCAACACAATCAACCCTAATGACTGAATTGACTAGGTCCTCAGACGAAGTCTTATAGAATAAATGATTCCGGTTTCAATCACCACACGTCTAAAAAAATGGGGTGGGTTTGTCAAACCAATAGATTATTACCATGGTTGTATGAATTAATGATCATGTTATCAAGTTTATCTATCTATGAACACACAATTACAAGTAAAAAACAAAGCATGTATTAAATTGAATTTAGTATGAAATAGAATAAAATGAATAAATTTGATTGAATATTAGATCACATGATTTCCCCAAATAATAAATCATAAAAATGGGCAAGGAATATTCACTTGGTAATAAATTGATTTGAATAATATGAAAGATTTAGACTTTAACGGTTTCCTTACGGATTTAACCTAAGAAATAGTGTTCTTAGATATAAAGATTGAAAATGGATATGAGTTAGGGTTTCAATTGAGATTTGGGGGTTTCAATAATTAGTTTTAAAAGTTAACATAGTAGATTGACCGAACAAAATAGATTAAATTTATTACGTGATTAGGATTGAAAATAATAGTGAGTCATTAGTGAAATTAATATTATTTAAATATTTAGTTTACAAATATTGATTAAATAAGCTTTAAATAATTTGAATGAATTAATATCTGATTTAAAACAACTTTTAGGAATTTAGAACCTTTAAAGAAATTAAACGTGTTTGTGTTTATATCATTCATTTTTGTTAAAGTATAATAAATACAAATTTATAACTTTTAGAAATTTTCAGAGAATTTAATTTATAAGTTATGGAATAGATTAAACTAACAAAATAAATTTTATATTAATGGTAATTAAAATGATTAAATAAATAGCTTTTAAAAAAATAGAGGTGGACTAGGGTCGAACCCGGGTCATCTCTGTGTGTTTAGTATGGTTTACCAGTGGGCCAAAGCCCCAGATCTATTTACAGTTGTCCAAAATTTAACTAAAAACTTTTAATTCCAGTTTTCCCCAAATTCGTATGAACCCTAGATTTAATTTGATCAAATGGAACATGAATGCTTAAATTATAAGCGAATTAAACTTAGGGTTTTTGATGCTCGTCCAAAAACGAGTGTGTGCGTGTAATTAATTTACCTGGATTGATTGAAATCAAGGATGAGCAGATGAACAAGGGTAGCGATTGGTTTGGATTTGATTCGAGATGAAAACTGTGATTAGAATCCAATTACTTTCGGGTAAAGCTTTTGAGGGTGTTTATGAATCAAAACCCTCCTTCCATTGCTGAACAAGATCCTCCGAAGATAGTGTTGGAGTAAGTTGCAGGTCCGATGTGAATGTGGATTTCGGGAGGGTGAATGGAAATTTTTTTGTAGGACCGGCGAAGGGGTCGCTTACAACACAACAACACAAAGAGGAGAATAAACTAAAACTTAATAAAATAATGATTTGGATTAACCACAATATATGATACTAAGAACACAAGTAATTTACTAAGAGACAAAACAAGAGAAAAAGATACACAAGTGTATGGTTTTCAAGAATGCAGTATATTGCTTTTCCAAATTCTATTACAAGTGTTACAAAGCATAAAGGAAAGTTACAAGAACCTGAGATACTTATACTACATCCTACAGCCGGCCATACTATGAAAGCCAGTTGGATACAATTGACTAGACGTAAAACAAAATCAATTGTAGAGTCAAAAGACAGCTTGCCTTTTGACTAGTAACTATGACATGCCATAACTCACATCCTTATCTATTACAAAAAGGATAAAGTACATGAAGTAGAAAGTTACAGATTCAAGACCTCAATGTATAGTTACCAAAAGCCTGGACCTTTTCACCAACTCATGTAAGTTGGTGACTTTACAGAGTTGCAGCGGAAAGGGGTCCAACTTTATGGAAAAGTACATTAGATAAAGCATGTTGTTTAAAGTCTTCAGAAGAAATATGTGTTCAAGAGTTGAGCTTCGAAAGACTTTGTCTCTGAAGCTTTGGAAGACTTCATCTTTGGCTTCGGAAGATATTGGTCTTGGCTTCGGGAGATTTCACACTTAGAATATTTTTGTTGCATGTGTGAAACTTCCAAAGCATTCTTCTTCAATGCACTTGTGCAACATGCAGGATAGACTTTGGATCTTTGGGTTGCATCAACCTCTTGATATATTCTCTACAAACTCCCCCTAGGATGATGCTACCAAAACACTTAGTAGACTTCAGATATCAACTGTCCTCATGAGGATAATCACCATTCCTTTCTTCATGAGGTGATTAGGATCCTTCAGACTATCAAAGTGTCTTCTCATGTCAAAGAGATCATGCAGAGGCAGATTTAACATGTCTTGCCATGTGTAGACATTCTTAATGACTTGATCTCTGATGACATGCCATCTTTCTGGATTTGTGGTGTATGTCCAGGACAAGATGGGTCTTTCTGATGCTAGAAGACCTGTTTGAATAGGAGTTGATGTAGCATCCTCTGGCTGCACATCCTCAGGATGTTATGACTCATCCCGAGGTTCAGAAAAGGATGTAGTCTTCTTCTTCTTCTTTGGCTTTGACTTTGAAGCCATCCTTTTCTTTCTCTTTGTCGCTTTCAACTGAGAAGACTGGCTTGCAGCACCTGATTGATCTTCATTTTATTTCTCAGTTGGGACTTCCTCTCTTTCAGGCTCAGAAGGAGAGAGAGGTTGACCCTGCTGTGGATCAGAAGATGAAGCTTGCTGAGATTCAACTGGATGTCTGGGTTGTGTTGTCTCTGGTTGTTCATCCTTAACCTCCACTTCAGGTGTTGCTTGACTTGGAGGGGAGTGTAAGTCAGTCAGCTCTCCACTCTTTATCTTCTGCTTGATCACCTTTATATGCTCATCCATAATGGATAGAGACATGGGGCCAAGTCTCCTTCTGGAGAATCCAAACAGCTTCAAGAAGCTCATCATCCTCTGTCTATCAGTAGACTTCTTTATATTCTTTTGGATGATGGCTCTTGACTTAGCAGCTTCTTCCCTTAGCTTTCTTTTGGTTGTCTTTCTTTCCTTGACTATATCAAGCTCAAGTTGTTTGAGATATTCAAACTCAACATAGTCATAGGACAGGGGAAGAAGTGCTTCTTCCTGATAGAGGCCTGTGGCACTCAGGTAGTTTATCATCTTGATCCTGTCTTCTTCTTTATCTACCTAAGGTTCTTGTTGAACCACATCCTCTTGTGCAGGACTTTCTTGAACTGGGGAGAGAGTAGCCACATGCTTTTATAGTCTTTTCTTTCTTCTATCTTCTTTGATTTGTACCAGTAGCTCTGCATCTTCTGCCTCTTTCTTCTCCTTTGACCTCTCAATGTCAACCAGTTCATTTAGTTCATCTAAGGGGAGAGAAATGATATTGTCTATGTCATAGTTCCTGTTCTGCAAGTAGTTTATCTTGACTGCCCTCAACTCATCATCCCGAGTGTTTGGTTTGGGGGCTACCCTGATTGTAGTCTCCACGAGTCTTCCAGACCCATAAGAGGAACTTTCTCCCCTCAGCTTCCTTTTCCTCTCTCTCTCTCCTCTTCCTCAATCTCCTCAGATGTCATCTTTCTTTTCTCTTTATCACTCACAGACCTTTATGACTCAGGGTGGAGAGGGCTTTGGCCTTCATTGCTTGATGTAGCTTCTGAGCTCTGGCCAGAGAGAGGTTGAGAAGCACCTTCACTAGCAGGTGTCTCAATAAGGTATGAATCACTGTAGTAGTTGATGTTGATGGGACTGGGCTCTCAAATTCTGCCACTGGGCCTTCAGTCAAGGTTTCCCCTATGAAACTAATCTTAGGGTCTGCCTCAACATCCAGTTGACTGTTGGCATAGCCTGATTGCCTTAGTCTTCTTTTGAAGCTGAACTTTGCAATGTTCTTGGATTCTTTGAGCCATTCTGTCAGCTTGTCTTGATTGGCTTGGATTAACAAGTGGCATTGTGACTAAATCCATATTTTCATAAAAGTTCAAGGTTTGAAAGTTGAAGATCTCTTGTTGCCCTTGAACTCTAAGAAGAATGAGGGCTTTTCAGTTGTTGTCATACCTCCACCTAATGATTTTATTGGAAGATGGTGGAGATGACATAGCCCTTGGTATCCCTTCCTCAAACAGACTTTGTATTAAGGAGGCTATTGAGTCCATATCAATATGAACTTGAGGAAGTTGTTGAGTAGGCACAATTACAAGTGAGGATGGTGAGTCCTCAATGTTCATACTCTCTGAAGAACTCCTAGGTTCTGTGGCAGTGAAGACTTTCTCCCCCTTTTTGGTAGCATCACCCACTTGCACAGGTGAGCTAGGAGTTAGGTTAATCACTTCCACAGGTTCTTGTGTTCTTGGTTGAGCTTCTCTTAAAGGTCTCCCAGCTAGTTGTTCCTTAAGATATGAAATCTCAAGTTACTGACCATTGACCCTGTTTTGCAAGGTAGTCACCTGAGATTCAAGGTGACTAACCTTGGAGACTAAATAGGTGCATGTTTTAGATAGTTGTTGCACCTTTAGTCTTAGATTCCCCTCATCTTCATCAGAAGAATCATTAGGGGATGAGATGAATAGAGCAAAGTCCTCCATCTCATCACCAGCTTTAGGTTCTTGGCTGTTGGTTTTCCTCTGCTCACTGACAGCCTTAGTTGAGAAGTCAGTGGGCTGAGTTGCCATGGTTGAGGTCTTAATGATGTAATCACTTTCAAAAGTGAGAGCCTCTTCCATATGGACATCCTAAAAGTGTTTAGAAGTGTCCACCTCAGTTGTAGGTGACTGATGTGGGATAGAAATAGGTGACTCAGGAGCATTCATCTCTCTTTGAGTATGGGTAAAGAAGAGAGAATCATGATACTCACTGAAACCTAGATCTTCATCAATATAGAACTCAAGGTTGGGAATTGGTTGGTTGAGATTTAAAGGCTGGGGATGGTAACTGTCCCCTGAAGGTTGATCACCCAAGTATTAAGACTCAGAATGATGGCTTAAGGCAGTTTGGGTTATAAGCTCATAAGGCTAAGCATGAGGAACCTCAGCACTGATCATTTAAGTAATAGGAGTGGTTTGCTCCTTAAGAGAAGTGAGAGCTCCAATGTCCACTTCTTCCTATGTGGGTAAGTATATAGGGGTCTCCACAGATTGAATAGTTTGAGTAGGGGTTTGTTTGTGTTTTCTTTTGTAGGTGAGGGTGATTTGTGGCTGTTGAGGTGGTTGGGAAGTAGAAGGTGTGGGTTCAACACTAGTTGGTGCTGCTATATTGTCACCTTGAGCAATGAGCTATACTATTTTTGGGACTAGGGCTGTTTCTACATCAGAGAAGCCAATAGTTGGCTTTCTCATTATTTTAAAGATGCCGTGCTTCATCTGTCGCAGTTTAAGAATATTACCTATTCTCCTTAACTGTGAGCACAGTTCACCGTTAAGAATGTATTGAACATATCTAGGGAACATGGAATACTATAAGGAGTCCAAGTTTGCAAGTAAGTTAGTATAAACAAACTGAGAGTATCTGAACTTGACTCCCTGAACCATTCCATGGACTATGAAGGAGAGATCCTCAAGAATCTGGTCCTATCCACCATGCTTGTTTGATAAGCTGTGGATAACCACATGGAGTAGGAATTTCCATTTGGATGAGACCTTCTCTTTCCTGAACGTCTTTGCCAAAAAATCTCCCTCATATCCCATCTGCTTACAAGATTGGTTGACAGCCTCCTTGGGAAAGAACATCTCACCTTCATCATCATTGTGTATGATGGCCGGAGTGATAAAGATTGTTCTCCCCTGCACTGTGGCAGACAGTGCCTTCTCCCCGTCCATTATGACCTCTTGGCAAGTCTTCCAGAATTCTAGCAGTTGATCCTCATAGAGAGTAAGATCAATGGTCAGGGAGGTGAGATAGTTTAATAAAGCTAAGAAACGACAAACCTCTGAGAAATGTGAATCTTTCTCAGAGTTTAACAGAGCAACCAGATTATGTTGTCTGTGTAACTGCATAGTAAAGTTTGGATCATTTCTGTGAAGAGGGTTGGCCATTTTGAGGTAGCTTAAGGAAGAAGAAAGAAATTTCAAAGAGAAATTTGGGGTTTTAGGTCAGGAGGAAGAAGCAGATGATAGAAAGAGGAGGAAACCATTGGGTTTATATGTGAAAAAGAATTTCAGATAAAGTTTAATGAAAGAGGATAAACTTTGAAATCCGGATGTCAGTCCCACGTCTGAAAAAGTAGTTTACTTTTGCTCAAAAAGTAGTTTTCTTGGAAGTCAAAACGCTTCCGAAGGTAAATTATCTTCGGAAGTTTTAAGAAAAAGCTTCCGAAACTAAAATGACTTCGGAAGAATTTCCTGAGAGTTTTGAAAAATTTGCTTCAGAAGAAAAATTAAGACTTGAATGCTTTCTTCACAGAAGAACAAAGCTTCCGAGAGTTAATATGCTTCGAAAGAAGAAGGTCATTGAAAACATATAAGTGTCTAAGACAAGCACTTAATCTTCGAAAGATATTTCAGAAATTTCTTTTGAAGGTATATTTCTTAGACAGTTATTTGTTTTGAAGGCATGTTTTTCTTCCGAAGATAAAAACATATCTTCTGAAGGATAAAATTTTTTCAAAAGTCTAAGGAAAGTCTTCAAAAATATTTTCATTCAAAGAAAACAAGAGCTTATGAAAGTGATGAACTAGACAACTTAGGACACATAGCTGATATTAGATATTTAAATATCTGTTCATCAAAAGCTTTTGTAAACAGATCAGCATATTGTTCATGTTGCAACCACCATAATCACTATCTGTATATGCATATAGATTGAAGTCAGAATTCTTTGGATACCACAAACCAAGTGTGGAAGCACCGTTGAGGTATATTAGAATACTCTTGATAGTGATAAAATGAGACATCTTAGGGTTGGCTTGATATTATGCACAAATACATTTGGCAAACATGATATCAGGCATGTTACCTTTAAGATACATAAGAGACCCAATCATAGCCCTGTAAAGGTGTTCATCTACACACTCCCCCTCAAGATCGGGTCTAAGGGAGTGGTTTCTTGCTATGGGTGTCTTAGCAATCTTACAATCAGTCATGTTGAACCTCTTGAGTATGTCCTGAACATACTTTGACTGACTTATGAAGATGCCAACTTCAACTTGCTTCACTTGAATTCCCAGAAAGAAATTGTGTTCCCCTATGGCACTCATTTCAAATTTTTCCTTCATCAGCTTCTTAAAGTCTTTGCAGAGCCTTGTATTAGTTGAACCAAAGATGATGTCATCTACATATACTTGAACTAGCATCAAGTCATTTCCATGTCCTTTAATGAAGAGAGTTCCATCTATAGTACCCCTCCTGTATCCATGTTTGCAGAGATACTAAGATAGAGTCTCATACCACTTCCTGGGTGCCTGATGCAGCCCATAAAGAGCTTTGTCAAGCTTGCAGACATAATCAGGATGATCAGGGTCTGTAAAACCAGGTGGTTGTTTGACATATACTTTTACATCAATCACTCCATAAAGAAAAGCACACTTCACATCAAGTTGATAGACCTTGAAGTTCTTGGATGTAGCAAATGCCAAGAAAATCCTAACAACTTCCAGTGTTGCTACAGGAGCAAAGACATCAGTGTAGTCAATCCCTTCTTCTCGTGTGTACCCTTGAACAACTAGTTTAGCTTTGTTCTTGATTATAATACCTCTATCATCCTTCTAAACACCTATTTGGTACCAATTGTAGTCTTCCCATGAGGAAGAGGACAAAGCTTCCAAACATTCTACCTTTTGAATTGAAGCAGCTCCTGTTGCATAGCTTCAACCCAACTTCCATCCTTTAGAGCCTCCTCAATCTTCTTTGGCTCTATTTGGTATAAGAAACAAGAGTGAAGACAAACATTTGCTTCATGGGTTTGTCCTCTTGTTCTTACCCATGTGATAACATCTCCAATGATGTTTGTGGTGGGGTGAGACTTGTTATCCTTAGTTGAGGGATCACAACAAGTTATTGAGAGAGATCTAAATTAGAGAAATTTAGATCTGGCATAGATGTTTCACCCACCACATGAGCACACTTATCAAGAGAAACTTGATCCAATGAGTGTGTGACATCATTGATATTGTCATCTATGGAGTGGTTATCAGCATCAAGAAACTCCTGATCACTGTCCCCACCTCTATTTTTTTTCTTTTACATGTGAGGCATCTCTATCTGGGTGTGGAGCCTTTGAGCTGGAATTTGAAGGCATCCTAGATGTATCAGTTGAGTTTATCATTGTAGTGCTGATACAAACCTCATTTGTAGAAGAAGTTCCAACTGGAGATGAAGATGTGTTACTTGAAGGTCTTCTTAGCTCAAATCTTGGATCAGGATCACCTATTGATAATATATATACAGATCCTGAAACAGTCTCACAAAATTTGTTAAAATAGTTGGTAATTAAATCAAGTTCAAATAGCTAATCAGGACCAGAACCAGCTACATAGGGTGTGTGTTCATTGAAAGTCACATTGGCTGACTCCTCAACAATTATAGTTCTAAGATTGTATACTCTATAAGCCATAGCTTGGGATGAGTATCCAATAAAGTGTCCATCATCTGATTTCTCAGCAAATTTGGCAATTTGATCTTTGGTATTCAAGATGGTGCAAGGACATCCAAATGACCTGAGAAAACCAATGAAATGTTTCCTCTTGTGTCAAAGTTAATAAGGAGTCTTGCAATGAGTCTTAACCACTAAAACTCTGTTCTGCACATAGCAGATAGTGTTGACTGCCTTTGCCCAGAAGGTGATGGGCAGCTTAGAGTCAGACAACATGGTTCTTGCACCTTCAATCAATGTCCTATTTCTCTTTTCAGCAACTCCATTTTTTTGAGGAGACCTGGGAGCACTATATTGTCTTGAAATACCCTTTTCATCACAAAATGTATCAAGAATTTGGTTCTTGAATTCAGTTTGTTGATCACATCTTATGATTTTGACCTTGTGATCAAATTGATTCTCAATCTTTAATATGAAATTCTTCAGAATCTCAGGAGTCTCATCCTTAGTTCTAAGGAAAAAGATCCAAGTAAATCTTGTAAAGTCATCTGTGTCACTAAACAGTAAGAGGTTCTTCCTAGACTCATTACACTGGTGGGGCCAGAGAGATCCATATGTAACAAGTGTAGGGGAGTAGTGATGGAGTTTCTTTCCTTAGGCTTGTGAGATACCTTATGTTGCTTCCCTTTCAGGCATGCAACACAATGGTCATCACTTGTAAACTCTTTCTTTGGCATTCCAGTTACCAAATCATTCTTAATAAGTTTATTCATGTTCTTAAAGTTTACATGGCACATTCTTTTATCCCATAGGAAAGACTCATCA
>BJCM01211323.1:0-43052 GCA_018326385.1 Flaveria bidentis
TTAAGATATACTTTGTAACGCTTGTAATAGAACCTGAGAAAGCAATATACTGCAATCTTGAAAACTCATTTCCTTGTGTTGTGTTCTTTTGGTTCTGTCTCATTAATTACTTGTGTTCTTAGTCTCATCTTGTGTGGTTAATCCAGTTCACTGTTTGATTAAGTTTGAGTCACTCTCCTCTTTGTGTTGTTGTGTTGTAATTTGCAAGCCTTTAACGGTCCTGCAAATACAACATTCATAATCATTACAAAATATTGTTTTTTTGTATTACAATGCAAAAACATCATCACAACATAAAATGGAAGCCATCCAAAACAAGCCAAGTAGCTGACCCCGTGCCATCCTCAACAACATTTACCTACCAACTGGAAACACATAAAAGTCAGCGTTGCTGAGTGAGTTTCAGTTTAAAAAAACATTATATTATCTTTCATTCGTTAAAACATTTTCTTTCTTTCGCACAAGATCACACAACATAAGTACAACAAGGTAATATTTATTATCTTCCTTCATCGTTCATTTCGTACATATCGCACATTTCGTACTTATCGCACAATTCTTACGTTTATTGTCTTTCACTTCTATCTACATCCTGTCATATGCTTAACCCCCCTCTTAAGCACAAATCCATATCATCTAGGGTTAAGCGACAAGGATCCCATATCGCACATATGAAGTAGTCACATAGACTAACTCCCTTGTGTGTGAACCCTTAAGTGTTAACCGAGATCGCATGCTAAAAACACATAGTTGAGCTAACAACTCTTGATGAGTTGTGAACCTCCTTTCATTTTCTTGCAAGTCTTTTCATTCATTCAGTCATTATGTTCCATTTTCATTATCTTTAATCTTTTGTTTCATTAAGATAATACTTTATGTTCCTTATCATAATCACACCACGTAAAGTCACATCATAAAATGTAATAAGGAACATAAGGAAACATATCATATATAAGCATAGCATCATCACACATCATCATAGACTTCACATAAAACATCATCTATCATCATAAAGTCAACTTACATCACCCTCGAGAACTTCCCAAGTCAAAGCCTAACTCTTCACTTTTTCCTAAAATTTAGTAAAATATTTTAAGTCCTAGGCGCATGGGTACTACGCAGACACATGGCTTTCTAGGCGCATGGGAACACTTAGGCATATGGGAAAGGTTCTGGCCGCATGGGCACTATTGGGGCGCATGACCCATCACTAAGTCATTTTCAGGAAATTCTAGGCGCATGAGCACTATGCATGCACATGGGAAATCTAGACGCATGGATACTTAGCCAAATTCCATCCTATTCTAGGTGCATGAATATTATTTGAGTCCATGGGGTTTTGGGCTCATGGGGGATACTTAGTTTAATTCAACCGTTGGGCGCATGGGCCAATCCAAGCGCATGGGCAACCAACTCATACTAACAACCTAATAATCAACCCCAACATCATCAATTCATCATGTTCTAAGCTTAGTTCTATCATTCTAAGCATCAAAACATATACATAACACAATCATAACATCAATAACACCCAAATCATACACCACCCATATTCATATATACACATACATATGGTTATCAAAACTCATATTCATAAAAACATCCATACATGCATTTTCAGCCCTAAAATCAATTAAAACATGTAAAAAGGGGGTTCTAGAACTCACCTTATGCAACTTTCATGTAGACTCTTCACACCCAAATGAAAATTGAGTTCAACCGCCTTGAAACCCACTAAACACACACACACCCGAACACATAATCACACATAAGCATACAACCAAGGCATAGTCCGACCAAGAACAACTCAAAACAAAGATTTTTTACCTTGAATTCGAATTCTTTCTTCAAAATCCAAACTTTGCTCTTTCTCTCTCTCTCTCTCTAAAACCCAATGCAAAAGGTGATGTAACGTGGTTATGGCCGGCCATGTCTCCTTTTTGTACAAAATAATATAAAATTTTGTACCTTTTACTTACTTAACCCCTCAACGTGGGTCAAATTTCATTTCCTTCTTTTCTTCACTTTTATTCAACTTTATAATATCCATCAGTTACAAGGTTGACATTCGCTAATGAACAAAGAAGGAGGTTTACTCAAGTACTCAGAGGATGACATCCAAACCTACACCTCAACCTCGACCCAAAACTAAACCTAAGCAAACACCCTTTCCCTTCCCAATAAAAACTGCACAAACCACTAACCCTACACCTATGAACCTACACCATCAGCCATATGATAATCCTCACTAATTGTTTCATAACAACCCATCCACTACCCATCCTAAAACCCAAAACATTTCCTAGAACTCAACCCTCTTCTACCCAACAATCAATCACCCACTCTTTATCCAAACCACCCTCTAAACCAAGTAAACCTCTAACCTTGGAAGAATTCAAGGAAATCAAGAAAAAACTCATTAACTACACTACTCTAAGCAAAATATCCTAATTTTCCTAAGCAAACACTAGGCCATACACTTCAACTCTTGGCAACTAACTCTGATTTACTTCATGAAGAAGAAAAAAAGAGTGATGACTCTTTTGGACACCAAGAAAGGGAACAAACTGCTAACTCAACCCCTTAGTCCTAGGAAGAAGATTTTCCAATGGAGGTTTGAAGACTTTTCTCATAATTTTGTTGTGGAAGGAGAGAATGATAAAGTCAACAGACTCAACACTTCATCTCTACCACACTCCAATAGATTTGACATTGCTGAGTTTGCAGAGAAACCATTCACTAACCCGTCTAACTCTCAGATAGCTTCTCACATTCGGAATCATCTGAGTAGCCTTCATCTTGTTGAGCTGACTGCAAGAGCAAAGATTAAAGAAGAGTTGAAATAAAGAGAGCAGGTAAAAAAAGAAGGGTCAATCAAAGGAAAGACTTTTCTACAAATGGTTGAAGACCCAGACTTGGAACCCATAGTTAGATAGGAGTATGTCTATAACTCCCGACAACTAACTCTCTTTCGAGGGTCACAACAAAGGATACATATCATCCAAAGTAACAGACTAGATCTGTTATCTACAAGGAATTTGTACCAACTTCTCAGCACCACCTCTGGAAAGAACAAAGAGATAGACAAACATCTACTTTCCTTGGTGCTGAATGTTTTGAGGACTAGAAGACAATGAAGTTTTGATAGCATCAGCCTAGGGGGAGTTTGTTAGGACATATAAGGCTAGTGCAATCAAAAGAAAACTTGGAAGTATTTTTGGTACAACTAATAAAGACTTTCGAAGGCAAAGTTGTACTTCCGAAGATTAAGTAGAAGAACTTCCGAAGAAGGAACATTGTATACCGAGGACCAAATACGCAATTACCAATAGATGTAAAATGGGAAACCGAAACTAAGTTTGGTGAAACATGAAGAGTATGGAAGAAGCAAGATAGAAATCGAAGCCCGAGAAGTGAAGAAATAAAAAAATGAAGGTTCAAGACCATGGTAAGTTAAAATGGGCATAAATTGGGCTAGTAAAGAGTTACAAGGCCCAAGACCTATCAACAGAAAGCTCGTGAAAAGTTACATATGAAAATCAAAATTTTAGAGGGGCCTAGTGTATGATACGCCCATACCCGACGTATCATACACTAGTCAGCGTATTGGTCGCGTATTTGTGGGCGGATTTGACAAAAAATTTAGAAAATAGAGCGTAGGAAAGTTGAGGGGGCGTATGATACGCCGTCCTATGAAACTACAAGCTCAATCCAATCCTAATTAGAGGGAGAACTTTCCAAGCTCAATTCTTGATGATTCTAAGCTTATTTGTGGTGATTCCAAGACTTCACATTCATCTCAAAGCAACTACAAACATAATCAAATCAATATTGAAGATCCAATGAAGATGATGCATGCCTAGTTTTCTTGATTGCTTTTAGGAGTACAATTCTTGTCAAGTGAGACAATTTATATGTTTTATTAGGTTTTTGTAGTGAACATTGATTTATTGAATGAAATTTTATGTTTTGAGTATTTTAAACAAATTACTTATAAATAAAGTTAGTTGCTTGATTATCAGTTTTCTGTTTTCTTACATCATGAGTTCATTAAGAAAAGTAGGTAATGTGATATAAGTGAATTGGTAACATTGTGAATGAATGAGTCTTAAAAGATTGTTCATTTGTTATCACTTTAGTCAACAGTTAAGAGCTTCAAGTAATTTTTTTCTTACAAACCCTAATTTCAAAGTATCAATTGTTAATCTTCCATAATTGGAACTTGGAAGTGATTATTTCTTTTTATTCAATTAAATTAGTTTTAAAGTTTCTTGCTTTATGCAATTGTGTTCTTTAATTTTGCAGGACTGTTTAAGGGGGTTTGGTCACTTACAACACAACACACAAAGAGGAGAGTTGATCTACAACACTTAACAAATCAAATGGGGAACTAGAAACCAGTTACAATGATACTAAGAAACACAAATAATAAAGAGACAGAACAAGAACAAATAACACAAGTGTCTCGTTTTCAAAAATGTTTTATATTTCTCTCTAGTTTCTTACAAGTGTTTACAATGCATAAAGAAAGATACAAGGGACCAGAGATACTTTATACTACATCCTACAACCAGCCATACTTTGAAGGCCAGCTGGATACATGATCTATACAACGACAAAATAAATGTAGAATCAAAAGGTAGATTGCCTTTTGACTAGTGACTATGACATGCCATAGCTCACATCCTAATATATTACAAAAAGGATAAAAGTACATAAAGTAGAAAGAAACAGACTCAAGACCTCAATGTACAGTTTACCAAAAGCATGGACCTTTCACTAACTTGTGAAAGTTGGTGAGTCAAGCAGAGTTGCAGTGGAACAGTGGTCTAACTTTATGGTAAAGGTTACATCAGATAAAGCATGTACTCAAAAGTTTTAAGAAGAAATCTGTCTTAATAAACTAGCTTCGGAAGACTTTGTCTCTGACGCTTCAGAATACTTCATTTTTGGCTTCGGAAGATATTGGTCTTGGATTCAGAAGTTTTCACACTTAGAATGTTTTCTAATGTAGAATTGTGAAACTTCCGAAGCATTCTACTTCAGCACATTGTGCATGCATGCATGCACATTGTGAAGCATTCTAATGTAGATAGTCCTCATTATGATAATGACCATGTGTTTCTTCATAAGATGGTCAGGATCATTCAAACTCTTAAAATATCTTCTCATCCCAAAGAGATCATACAGAGGTTGATTGAACATGTCTTGCCATGTGTAGACATCTCTGACGACATGCCATCTTTCTGGATTAGTAGAGTAAGTCCATGACAAGATGGTTCTTCCTGATGCCAGAGGAGCTGCTTGGAGTTGGTGAAGCTTCCTCTTGTTACATATTCTCAAGATGTTCTTACTCATCTTAAGAGATGGATGCCTTTTTCTCCTTCTTCTTAGACTTTGGTTTAGAAGCCATCATTTTTCTCCTCATTGAACTTTTTAACTGAGAATATTGGCTTGCAACACCATGTTGATCATCTTTGTCTTGCTATGGATTAGAAGATGAAGGTTGCTAAGACTCAACAGGAGGTGTAGTTTGCATTGTCTCAAAAGGTTCAACCTTAACCTCCACTTCTTGAGGGACCTGACTTGGTGGGGAGTGTAAGTCAACAAGTTCTCCTCTTTTGATCTTCTACTTGATCACCCTAATGTGTTCATCCATAGTAGAAAGAGACATATGGCCAACTCCTTCCGGAGAATCCATACAACTTCAAGAAGCTCATCATCCTCTGCCTATCAGCAGATTTCTTCATGCTTTTTTGGATGATGGCTCTTTCCTTAGTAGCCTCTTCTCTCATCTTTCTATTTGTTGTATTTCTTTCTATGAGTACTTCAAGTTCAAGCTACTTAAGATACTCAAACTCTATTTACTCAAAGGACAAGGGAAGAAGTGCATCTACATGATATAGGCCTGTGGAATTAAGGTAGTTGTTCATGTTGATCCTATCAGTTTCTTTCTCTACCTGAGGTTCTTGTGGAGCCACAACCTCTTGTACAGGACTTTCTGGAACTGGTGAAAGGGTAGGAACATGTTTGTAAAGCCTTTTTAGTCTTTTTTCTTCTTTAACTTGAAGAAGAAATTTTGCATCCGCTGCCTCCTTCCTTTCTCTTGGCATTTCTATGTCAGCTAGATCATTTAATTCCTCTAAGGCGAGCGAGATGATATTATCAATATCATAGGTCCGAGTCTATAAGTAAGCAATTCTGACTGCCTTCAACTCATCATTCTGAGTGTTTTGTATGGGAGCAGCCCTAATTCCAGCTTCCATGAAGCTAGCAGACCTAGTAGAGGAACTTTCTCCCTTTAGATTCCATTTCCTCTCTGTCTCCTCCTCCTAAATCTCCTCAGAAGTTAGTTTCCTTTTCCCTTTGTCACTCACAAACCTTTATGCCTCAGGGTGGAGAGAGCTTTGGCCTTTATTGCTTGGTGTAGCATCCAAGCTTTGGTCAGAGAGAGGTTAAGTTGCACCTCCATCAACAGGTATCTCATCAAGGGAATGGACTTTTGAAGCGGTTATAGATGTGACAGGTCTCTCAGGTTCAATCACTAGGCCTTTAGTCAATGTTTTCCCTTTGATGCTAATCTCAAGGTCTGCCTCAACATCTAGTTGACCAATGACATTGCCTGATTGCCTCTATCTCCTTCTTAGGCTGAACTCTTCAGTAATCCTAACTTGAATACTTTGAGCCAACTTGTTAGCTTGTCTAGATTGACTTGGATTGACAAGTGTCATGTTAATAAGGTCAGGACCTTCAAAGTAGTTCAAGGTTTAAAAATCAAAGAGTTTTTCTTCCTCTTGAACTCTTTGAAGAATGAGGGCTCTTCTGTTAGAATCATACATCCACCCTATGATGTAATTGGATGTTCCTTGAACTGGAGATGACACAACCCTTGGAATGCATTCCTCAAAAAGACTCTGAATGAAGAAGTCTATAAAGTCCACATCAATGTTAACTTGAAGAAGTTGTTGAGTATGAACAGTTGCAAATGAAAATAGTGAGTCCTCTAAGTCCATGCTCTGTGAAGAACTCCCAGGTTCTGTAATTGTAATGACTTTCCTACCCTTTTTGGTAGCATCATCCTCTTGCATAAGTGAGCTATGAGTTAGGTCAATCATATTCATAGGTTCTTGTGTTCCTAGTTGAGCTTTTCTTAAAGGTCTCCCATCTAGTTTCTCATTGAGATAAGAAATCTTAATTTGCTGATCATTGATCCTATTATGTAAGGTTGTCACCTAAGATTCTAAGTGACTAACCTTAGAGACTAGATAGGTGCATGTTTTTTACCGTTTTTTGCACCTTTAGTCTCATATTCCCCTCTTCTTCATCAAAAGATTCATTAGGGGATGAGATAATTGGACCAAAGTCCTCAGTCTCACTACCAACATGATATTCTTGGCTGTTGGTTTTCATCTGCTCACTACTACTTCAGATGGAGTATTAGTGGGCTAAGTTGCCATGGTTGAGGTCTTAAAGATGTAATCACTTGCAGAAGTGAGAGCCTCTTCCATATGGACTTCTAGAGCAGAGTCAGAAAGATCCACCTCAGTGGTAGGTGGATGATGTGGTCTAGACATGGGAGAGTTAGGAGCACTCATATCTCTTTAAGTAAGAGAAGAGTAAAGAGACTCATGATACTCACTGAATCCCAAGTCTTTATCATCATAGAAATCAAGGCTATATATTGGTTGGTAGAGATCTAAAGGCAAGGGATGGTAATAAGCTCACCAGTCTAAGCATGAGGATCCTTAGGACTAATAGTTGAAGTAATAGGAGTGATTTGCTTCTTAGGAGAAGTGGGATCTCTAGTGTGGGTAGTAGTATGGGGGTCTACACAAATTGAGTAACTTGTGCAGGGGTTCGTTTGGATTTTCTTTGGTAGGTGATGGTGATTTGTGGTTGTTTTGGTGGTTGAGAGGTTGAAGGTGTGGGTACAACACTAGCTTGTGTTTCTAGGTTCTCTCCTTGAGCAATGAGCTCTAACATTTTAGGGACAAGGGTTGTTTCTACCCTAGAGAAGCCAACAGTTAGCTTCTTCAAAATATTAAAGATATCATACTTCATCTGTCCCAATTTAAGAATATTATCTGATTCCCTTATCGGTGAGCCCATTTCACAGTTGAGAATGTGTTGAACACATATAGGAGACATATAATACTCTAAGGAGTCCAAGTTAGCAAATAATTATATATAAACAAGCTGAGAGTACCTGAACTTGACCCCTTAAACCATTCCATGCACTATGAAGGAGAGATCTTCAAGAATCTGGTCCCAATCCCCATGCTTGTTAGACAAGTTATGGATGACCACATGAAGTAGGTACTTCCACTAAGATAAGACCATCCCTTTCTTGAAGGTCTTGATAGAAAAGTCTCCTTCATAGCCCATCTGCTCAAAGGAGTGGTTGACTGTTTCCTTTGGAAAGGACAACTCACCTTTTTCATTATCCAGCTAAAGATATGTGTTTATGATGGCTGGAGTGATGAAGATTGTCCTCCCCTACACTATGGCAAATAGTACCTTCTCCCCATCCAAAATAACCTCTTGAGATGTCTTCCAGAAATCAAGCAAATGATCCTCATAAAGAATAGGATCAATGGTAAGGGGAGTGAAATAGTTTGACAAACCTAAAAATTGACAAACCTCTAAGAAATGAGAGTCTTTCTCAAAGTGTAACAGAGCAACCTGATTGTGTTGCCTGTATAACTACATGGAAAGTTTGGGTCATTTCTACAGTTGAGTTTGGCCATTTAAGAAGCTTAGAGGTGAAGGAAATGAAGAACAATGGTGATTTTACACAAAGATTTGGGAATTTAGGTTTAGGAGAAGATGAAGATGATAAAGAAAGAGGAGGAATCGTTGGGTTTATATATGAAAAGGATTTCACACAAAGATAATGAAAAAAGATAAACTTTGAAATCTAGATGTAGGTCCCACCTCTAAAAAGGTGGTTTGCTTTTTGCTCTATAAAGGTTATTTTCTTAGAAGTCGAAAATATTCCGAAGGTAACTTGTCTTCGGCAGTTTTGATAAAATGCTTCCTAAGCCAAAATGATTTCGGAATATATTTCTTAGAGTTTTGAAAATTTTGTTTCGGAAGAGAATTAAGGCTTGGATAGATTATTCAACTAAGAATAGAGCTTCTGATAGTTAATTTGCTTCGGAAGAAAGTTGTCCTTGAAAACATTCAAGTACTTAAGAGAAAGGTTAAGCTTTGGAAGATATTTTAGAAATTTCTTCGAAAGGCAATTTTACTTAAGCAATTTTTTGTTTTAAAGGCATAAGTTTCTTCTAAAGATAATACCATATCTTCCGAAGGATAGAAAAGATCAAGATTTTCAAAAATTTAAGGAAAGTCTTCTAAAAGGATTTTTCTTCTAAGTAAAAAACAAGAGCTTATGAAGATGATGAAATAGACAACTTAGGACACATAGATTTTAGAAATAATATGAATTCGTTTTAAAAAGCTACTCTAGGTTAATCATCCCAATAGCTGATATGAGATATTTAAATATCTACTCATCAAATACTCTAGTGAACAAATCAGCATATTGTTCATTTGTGTTAACCTTGACTAGTTTGATCAAGCCCTTTTCAAAGTTAACTCTGATCAAATGAGACCTGATATTGATGTGTTTAGTCCATGAGTGTTGCATAGGATTCTCAGTAATATAGATGGCATTATTGTTGTATATGTTGATAGGAGTCTCTTTAAAGTGGAACCCATAGTCCAACATCTAATTCTAAATCCAAAGCACTAGAACACAACAACTTGTAACAACAATGTATTCAGCTTTAGCAGTTGACACAGAGACACAGGATTGCTTCTTGCATTGCCCTGAAACAACCTTTCCACCAAGAAACTGACATCCACCTGATGTAGACTTCGTAGTCATATTGCATCCAACATAATCACTATCTATATATGCATACACATTAAAGTAAGAATTCTTTGGATACCAAAGGCCAAGTATTGAGGCACCTTTGATGTATCTTAAATTATCTTGACAGTGATAAGATGTGACATCTTGGGGTTGGCTTAATATCTTGCACAAACATATGTGGCAAACATGATATCAGGACTGCTAGTTATAAGGTACATAAGAGACCCAATTATAGCCCTATATAGATGTTCATCCACACACTCCCCCTCAAGGTCAGGCCTAAGGGAGTATTTTCTCACTATGGGTGTCTTAGCAACCTTACAATCAATCATGTTGAACCTCTTGAGTATGTATTGAACATACTTTGACTGACTTATGAAGATGCCATCTTCAACTTGCTTCACTTGAATTTCCAGAAAGAAATTGAATTCCCCAATGGCACTCATTTCAAATCTATCCTTCATCAGCTTCTCAAAGTCTTTGCAGAGCTTTGGATTAATTAAACCAAAGATGATATCATCTACATACACTTGAACTAGCATCAAGTCATTTCATGTTCCTTTGATGAATAGAGTTCCATCTATAGTACCTCTTACGTATCCATGCTTGTAGAGATATTATGATAGAGTCTCATACCACTTCCTTGGTACTTAGTGCATCCCATAAAGAGCCTTATCAAGCTTGCAAACATAATCAGGATGATCAGGATCTGCAAAGCCAGATGATTGTTTGACATACACCTCTTCATCAATCACCCCATAGATAAAAGCACACTTGACATCAAGTTGATAGACCTTGAAATTCTTGGATGCAGCAAAAGCTAAGAAGATCTTAACAGCCTCTAGTCTTACTATAGGAGCAAATACATCTGTGTAGTCAGTTTGTTCTTCTTGTGTGTACCCTTGAACAGCTAGTCTAGCTTTGTTTTTATGACAAGTCTTCTATCATCCTTCTTATTCCTAAAAACCTATTTGGTTCCTATAATAGTTTCCCATAAGGAAGAGAACATTGTTCCAAAGCTTTTGTCTTTTGAATTGAAGCAGCTCCTCTTGATTAGCTTTAATCGAACTTCCATCCTTTAGAGCCTCATCAATTTTCTAAGGCTTTATCTAAGATAAGAAACAAGAGTGAAGACAAACATTTGCATCATGGGTTTGTCCTCTTGTTCTTACCCCTGAGTCAACATCTCCAATGATGTTAGAGGTAGGATAAGACTTGTGGATCCTTAGCTGAGGGATCACAACAAGTTACTGAGAAAGATCTAAATTAGAGAAATTTAGATCTGGCATTGATGTTTTCTCTCACCTTGTTAGCACACTTATCAAGTGAGACTTGATCTAATAAGTGTGTGACATCATTGATGTTGTCTTCAACATAGTGGTTGTTAGCATCAAGAAATTCTTGATCACTTCCACCACCACCATGGTCTTTTATATTTGAGCTTTTTTATCTAGTTGTTGAGACTCTAAGCTAGAATTTGAAGGCATCTTTGATATATCAGTTGAATTTGTCATTGTTGTACTGATAGAAACTTTATTTGTAGAATTAGTTACAGCTGGAGCTGAAGTTGTATAGCTTGAAGGTCTTGACTGGATCAAGATCACCTATTAGTAAAATATTTGTAGACCTGAAACATTCTCACAACTTTTGTTAAAACAATTGGTAACTAAATCAAGATCAAATAGCTAATCAGGACCAAATCGAGTTACACTAGGTGTGTGTTCATTGAAAGTCACATTGGCTAAGTCCTCAACAATCCTGGTTCTAAGATTGTATACTCTATAAGCCTTAGCTTTGAAAGAGTACCAAATGAAATTTCCATAATCTGATTTCTCAGCAAATTTGGCAATTTCATCTTTTGTATTCAAGATGGTGCAAGGACATCCAAATGACCTGAGAAAACCTATGAAAGGTTTTCTCTTGTGCCAAAGTTCATAAGGAGTCTTACCATGTGTCTTAACCACTAAAACTCTGTTATGCACATAGTAGGAATTGTTAACTGCCTCTGCCCTGAAGGTGATGGGCAGTTTAGAGTTAGACAACATAGTTCTTCCAGCTTCAATAAGTGTCTTGCTTCTCCTCTCAGCAACAACATTTTGTTAAGGAGTCTTTGGAGCACTATATTCTCTTGTAATACCCTTTTCATCACAAAAGTATCAATGATTTGGATCTTGAATTCAGTTTGTTGATCATATCTTATGGTATTGACCTTATGATCAGATTGATTCTCAATCTTCAAGATTAAAATCTTTAGAATCTCAGAAGTCTCATCCTTAGTTCTAAGGAATAAGATCCAAGTGAATCTTGTAAAGTCATTTGTGATAACTAAATAGTATAAGGTCCTTCCTAGACTTATTACATTGGTGGGGCCAAAGAGATTCATATGTAACAAGTGTATGGGAGTAGTGATGGAGTTTCTTTCCTTTGGTTTGTGAGATACCATGAGTTGCTTCTCTTTCAAGCTTGCAACACAATGGTTATCACTTGTAAACTCTTTCTTTGGCATTCCAGTTACCAAATCATTATTAATTAGCTTATTCAGGTTCATAAAGTTTACATGGCATATTCTTATATGCCAGAGGAAAGACTCATCACTATTTGTTTTGGACAAAAAGCATGAAACTTCTCCTGAGGGAGATGTTTCTTGCAAATCCATCTTGTACTTGTTCCCTTTCCTGGGGGCTCTAAGCTAAATATGCTCATTAGGAATGACCACCGAGATCTTGAGAACAATGCACTCATGCTCAGTAAAGGGAAAGTTATGACTGTGATCACAAAATTGAGATACACTCAAAAGATTGTATCGAAGCTCTTTGACAAATTTTACCTTCTCAATACTGAGCTTACAATTTATGACCTTGCCATTTCCAGATACAAAACCACCCTCATCTTCTCCAAAAGAAACTGGCCCTCCATCAATTCTTTCAAAGTTCTAGAGTAGTGACCTATTGCATGTCATGTTCCTGGAACAACCACTATCAATTATCCAAGCATTCTTGTTTGTCTTGAGTTGTTCCTATGTTAGGACAGTGTACGTATGGAATACTAACAAATTCTGCGTGAAACTAGATCAAATAGTGTGGAATCCTATTTGATTGGCGATCCAACTAGCGATAACGATAACCCGATTGATATAAGAATGAACTAAACGTTAAGAATGAGTAGGAATAGATCAAGAACGAACTTTGAAGTTGCTTTGGTTGTCTTGGACGTTTTGGAAGGCTATGGTTTATGATTATTCATAATCTCTCTAATAGTTTTTCAAGTGTTCTCCAAAGTTCTGTTTTTCCATGAATTAAGTGATATTTATAGGTTTGTAGTTTCCATTCATAGGACTGAACCATTAGCATGGTTCAGTCATGCGACTGAAACATGCGATTGAGTCATACGCATGACTGAAGTTTCAGTCGTGTGACTGAGTCACTCTTATGTCTCAATCATACGACTGATCCAGTCTCATGGTTCAGTCGTGCGACTAGTCCATAAGCATGATATATTCATGCGTATGGTCCATAAGAATGGTCCATTAGCATGAATTATCACCCGACTTGGTTGAACGCATTTCTTAATTATTATTGACTAAAAATTTGTACAACAACCTCAAACCTCTATATGAAGTTCATACATATGAATTATACTTAACACAATAATAATATGAAATAATTAAACATAAATAAACATCACAAACATATTATATTTCATTGAATCATTACATTACACATGTGTAGGACATGAAAGACTTTTACATTTAAGCCCATAAACTAGGAATATCATGTATCTACAAACTCCCCCTTGGACCTAGTTTACCTTATTGTCTAACATTCTTCACATGTTCTTGAAACTTCTTGTACTTCTCTTCTCTTGTGACTCCTGCGTGTATCTCAAATGCAAAGCAGAGCCATATAACGTGTTGGAATTGAAAAGCTTGTACAATGTCTTGCGTGTCATAGAACTGTGGACACTTGTATAAAGTATAGACATCTTCTGCAGACAAGTTGGTAAGCCACATTGCACCAAATACCATAATAGTCTCTATCTTTCCATCTTTGTTCAGAACTATGACCGCTTCTCCCGTCCGCCAATTATAATACCACCATTTGTAGTGTGGAGTGAAGTCCTAAGGCATTCCCTGTAAGGGAGTCTTGGACATTGTGCCTGGGGAACTCCACTTCAGCACTACCTTCAGTCTTCCAGATATAGGATCAACTTCAGACTTATGAATTAACCTCTAAGGTTGTTGAGGTCTGAAGTTTACCCATTTGGTGCGGTAGTCTTTCTTTAATGCAGCCTCAAATCATCCCGGCATCTTTCTCGGGTTGGCATACAAAAGATCTAAGCATTCCAGGCAGTTGAGCTCAAAACCAGGAAGAGTCTTCAGATCATGTGGATATCTGAAGTACTCAATCCCCTTCTCTCTTTTTACTGCACAAACTTCCATGTCTTCAAAATATGACGTGATAATCTTGTCTAGCACTTTCTGATGTCTCTTGACTTTGTAAAGTTTGGTGTAGGCATCTGCTTTGGAGGTGAGCGCTGGGCTTTTGTTTTAGCAAAGCAAGCAACCCATTCGGCTTTCTTTAGATCAACATTAGCATTTGAAGCTTGGGCTTGACTTTCATCTTTTTCTTTCTCTTTCCCCATCTCCTCCAACTTCTCAAAAGTAGCACTGCCAAAAGTTTCACCCAAGTTAGGGATAACATTGCCCTCAGGGTCAGTGTACTCCGGATAGTGCTCAGCTGTAACATCCTCAATCTCAATCTCATCGACATCCTGCAGCTCCTCATCACTTAGGACATCGACTTCTGGAGCATCTTTGACAATTTCATCAGGATTTAGTCGGAACATCTTAGCTAGCTAGTCATTGGTTAGATCATGTATGTTTTCTCCTTCTTCGGGAGTGTAGCTCACTGACCTTCTAACGATCCCTTGCAAATCAAGAATCATAGTGAGTTAAGTCTTGATTTGCTGAAGGGGGACGACATCATAGTCATCTTGTTGTTGAGCTTAATTTTTGCCTTGATCAGTCGTCTCTTCAACTTGAGAAGCTGAGGATGAGTCTCATTGATCTTGATTTCTCTTGGTGTGCCTCTCCTTAGCTGATGGATTTGAGGCTGATGCAACAACATCACCTTCTTGCTCATCATCATCATCTTTATCATCCTCTTTATCCTTTCCATTCGGTTCTCCTTCATCATCATCTAGTTCTTCTTCAGATTCATCTTCAATGAGCTCATTCTTATCATCCTCATCATCACCATCTTTAATCTAACGACAAAATCTTGGATCCCTTTAGCTTTACCAAGATCTTCTTGTTCTTCTTGTCCAGATCCTCAATCCTCTTTACCAATGCCATCACCAGCTCGTTTTGACCCTAAAGCGCATGGTGAGCTCGGCCTAAAGCCCTCTCATACTGGGCATTCTTCTCACTGAGTTACGCAATTTGCTTTGCTTGAGCAGCATTTACCTCCATCAGTTGGTTTAGCTGAGTAGCTCTTAGATCATAAGTAGCAATTAGCCTTAGCATTATGCGGTTTAGGTTGGCCAGTTGTTCCTCTAACCTAATATTGGGTAGAGAAGAGCCATGGGTCATTGGGAATTTGGTTGATGTACCGGCTTGTTGGGTGGTGGTTGTGGTGGTGGATGTGGTGAAGATGGGAGGAGGAATGGGAGTGGATTGTGGTGGAGTTGTTGTGGTAATGGTGGTGGGAAGTGTGGTAGTGGTGGTGGGAGGTGTGGTAGTGGTGGTAGAAGGTATGGTAGTGGTGGTAGGAGTTGTGGTCATGGTGGTGGCTATAGTGATTAGGGTGATCCTATGCCTCTTGCTCTTCTTCCCGTCAGGATGGGCCATCCTTTTCTGTTTAAGCATATATTGTCATATATAGTGGGTCCGTCTCTTGACGAATAGTCTATGCTTAATGTAATACACGTGATATGTTGTAAACACATGAAACTGAGTCATTCGCAGGAGCATATACGAATGAGACTCAGTCATACGACTGAGCCATGCTAATGGACCAGTCGTGCGACTGAGAGGCTATTGGGCCATTCGTAAGACTAACCATAAGTATGGTCCAGTCGTACGATTGAACCATACGCATGGTCCAATAGTACGAATGGGCCCAGTCACATCTGATATGGGATGAGGCCTATAAATACCAGTTTCATTGTGTAGAAACATTTTAAGGAGTGTTCCCGAGGCTTAGGGGCTACAGGATGAGAGGGGAGATCATGCTCGATCTCCCCTTGCCAAGAGTCGTGATTCTTATGTTTAACGAGCTTGTAATCATTAGGTTTTATCAATGAAACCATTTTATTATTATTCTTTATCTTGTTTGTCTCTTGGTTTTGGTTTTGCTTTTCCTTCCGTCAAAAACACGCTCGGATGTAAACCGATCCAGCAACTTCACATTTTCTTCCTTGAGCCCTTGGAGACAAAGGCTCCCCCTGAGCTGAGTGGTTGATCTGGGGTGTAAGTAGGATCAATGACATTTGTAGCAACACCCTTCGACCCAACCTAGTGTTTGCCAACCGCCTCTAACCCCTTCTTGGTGGCCACAACCATGCTGCCGACTGTCCTAACTAGTGGCGTCGGAATCTTCTTCTTCATCAAGCTGGAAGTCTTGGTGGAAGGAAGCCTTCTCTGTTCCACCAGGGTCATCAGTAGTGTCATGTGTGCATGGTGGAGAGATAGTAGCAGTGTCAATGGCCCTAGATTGAGAGGGACCAATATCTCCACCACCTTGACTATCATCTTGGTCATCATCGTCATCTTTTACAATGGGTAGCATGATTGGCTCAGCATCAGAATCGCTATCATCATGACCCCACTTCTTGCAAGAGGGTGCCACATAATCTTCACCGGCCAGATGAACGAACAATCTTCTAACCGGGGTCTTCACCTGCTTCCCTCGGTACACATTCATCCGACCTAAAGTCGTGTCATCCATCACCTTTAGGACAACAACATGATCTCTCTCCTTTGGCAGCAAAGGAAGCTTCTCATCAATGATCATCTATAGGAAACGAGGGTACATATAGAAGCCTTCCTTGCCTTTTGCTTCGAGGTTCTCGATCAGATATGCGAAAAGCATGCGTGAAAAACTGAACAGGTGGTTTAGTACCAGAGCAACGAATGCGTTCTGGATTTGGTCTGATAGCTCATCAAATCCTCCTCTCCTTGAAGCTATGCACTTAATGATAACATCAGCCAAGTACTTGAACTGGGGGCACACGTTGCTCTTGTTGAGCACACCTGTGTTGATATCCCTAGCGTACTTTATCCTTAGAAAGCATCCCCGAACAGTCAGGGGATGCAACTTGGTTAGGTAGGCACCATCCTCACCCAGGTCCAAGACCCTCCTTAGATCTTCTTCTGTGATCTCTATCTCCTGCCCAAAGATAAAACTCCTAATACAGTGTGACTCAGTAGATCAGTCAACGGAGGCACCTTCCCAAAAGGCTTGCTGTATTGACCTGTAAGGGGTGCAAGTAGCAGAGATAGCCTTGTAGATCCTCGACCTAAGTAGAAAGGCTATAATCCCAGCGAACTCAGAAGCGTTCCTGGAAGTAGCATCAAGATGAGCACATATATTATGCTTAGTGCTTATGGTCCATCTATCAGTCATGTTGCTGCAACACAAGAAACATATACATTAGATTTGTGCATAAGAGAAGATAGTTGGAACTTAAACTGTTTTGATCAAACTGGTTCAATCGTGCGATTGAACCATACGATTGAGTTTAGTCGTGCGATTTAGCCTGCAGCTAAGTTCACTCGTGCGATTGAGCCTGCGACTGAACTTAGTCGTATGTTAAGCCATGCGGTTGAGTCAGTCGTGCGACATGAGTCACCGATTGATTCATTCGTGCGATTGAATCATGCGCCTGGCTCAATCGTGCGACTGAGGTTCATACGGAGTGTCCATTCGCATCTTGCTCTGTTCGACACTCGAACTTTGAATCTATGTCAAAACTTTATATTAGACTTCGTGTTTAGACTCATTTCTTGATTATGTCCATTTAATGTCCTTTAGTCAACGATTATGTCCTTTAATCAACGATTATGTCCATTTAAGTGATCTATTTTGAAGAGTTGTTATCATTTCTTGATTTTAACGATTAGGTCATTTAGTGTTTGTTAAGATCATTCATTTGGACTAAACTTAGTCGTATGTTAAGCCATGCACTTAATGTCCTTTAATCAACGATTATGTCCATTTAAGTGGTCTATTTTGAAGAGTTGTTATCATTTCTTGATTTTAACTATTAGGTCATTTAGTGTTTGTTAAGATCATTCATTTGGACTGATTTCAGTCTAACAGTACCTGTATATGAGTAGGACAACAGTTAGAATCACAATCAATGAGTAATCATAGGAATAGAAATTTTGGGCAGAGTGTTTGTGTATGAGCGGTTTTTGAGAGCTTTAAAGGGTGGTAAGGAATACAACCGACTAACCCCTGTATTTATACCGTTTTAAAGTTCAGTCATGTGACTGGACTCATACACATGCTTCAATCGTGCGACTGGGGTTCAGTTGTGTAACTGGCTTATACTTCTTCATTCATTCGTATGATTGGTTCATTATTGTAATCCAATCGCATGGTTGCCCCATACTCAAGGTCTAATAGTTTGACTGGCTCATACTTATGGTCCTATCGTGCGATTGGCTCATACTTATGATTCAATCGTGCGATTGGCACATACTTATGAGTTTGACCTCATACACTGTTACACACTTAAAATTTTACCTTTTGATTTATAACATTATGACCACCGATCATCTCAGACATGATCCTTTTAATTAAACATCATTTCATCACCTCTAACATGATCCTTTTAGTTTAAAATCTTTTGATCACCTCAGACGTGATCCTTTTAATTTAAACACGTTTGGTCACCTCAAACGTGGCCACTTTTAGTGAGTGATTCACAGATTTAATCTAGTTTTATAGTTCGACATCTACATAACAAAAGACTACCAAAAACAACTTGAGATTAAAAACAAAGCAAGACATATTTTTGTGATTTGATTTGAGATGGATTGAAATCTTTTAGAAAACATCTAACAGATTTTTCTCCTGAGCAGAACAACTTCAAGTTAATTTGATCATTTATGTAAAAATTCATTATGGAATCATACATGTATATCATCATCATTTGTGATCTTTTAATAAGCACTTTAATGTTGGATTCTTGTTTTGTTCGAGAGTCCATAGCACTTTCAGGAAATCATACTAGAGCTATAAGATGCACACAATGATTTTGACTATCAAGAGTTGCAACCACGATGATTGTCAGTATATTTGTCCACTTAAATCCGTACAAATATTTTTGACTCACATTGTTGACGAGTTATATTTAATTATTTTAACAAGAATTTGTGGATCCTACACTTATATGGTAATCAATATTACTCAAGATATTTTTTTTGAGCGGTCTACAGGTATTTGACAAGAAGAGACTATTCTAAGAGCTTTCAAAGAGATGCTAAGGCTTAGGTTATTACCATCGCAAAGCAGAGAGGCGCAAACAACATGAATTCTAGAATATTTAGGGTATGCTTATCCTCAAGTCAGTGCCATTGCATAACAGAGAGGCACACAACCTATTTTCTTGTTAGAGCATTTATTTTTCTTTTGCACATAACGCACCAACAACATTAGTCATTAGCTTGATTGCACTTTGCAGTTTTTCCATGTGCTTTTCTCATTTTATGGTCATCCACACACATTTGTGTCGTTTATTTTTCTTATCACCCATTATTGGAAATGTGTTGATTGTGTTAACCATTGATAAGATGGGAACCCACAACAAGTTGAACAAATTAGTTTGAATTTAATTCACCAATGAAGTCTACTCGTCTATTGTGTTGAATCTACCGACACATCATATAATGAACTAACAAACCTCTAGGTCTACTTTCTCTATGTTACCTCAGTAGCAGACTAGTTTTACTATCATTTTTCCTTTGTTGTGCTTAGACTTCTCAGACTTATACTTTGAATTTTGCATGTTGAACAGTTAAATCTTTTTGAAGTCCCAAACAATTTTTTTCCTGTGTATTATTATTTTCCATAAACATTGAATCAAAATCACATATTTGATTTCATTTCTTTTAGTTAATCTGCCCTCCCTCCTTGTTTTTTAAGTAAATAAGTATTGTAACTAATTAAATACTAAACTAAACTATTCTCCCCCCTAAAAGTCTAAAACCGAAAATCTCTTTGTGTTTCTGGATTTTAAAACACAAGAAAATAAAATAAATGAAAATAAATAAGAAACTAAGAAAAACTTGTCAGACTAAGAACTTTCTTCGTCTAGAATCACATCACTTTTCTTTTTCACATCATTAACCTCTAAGAGATATAAAAACCTCGGTTTGTCAAATGCTTTTGTGTAGAGGTTGGCGCGTTGTAAATCCGTATTAATTTTAACAACATCGATTAATTGGTTTTCAAAATAGTCAAGTATAAAGTGATATTTAATACCGATGTGTATTGTTTTCGGGTGTTGGACCGGATTTTTGGTGACAGCAATTGCAGCAGAATTATCAACAAAAATAGGGGTGTTAAAAAATTGCAAACCGTAGTCGCTCATTTGCTGTTGAATCCAAATGATTTGTGAAGAGCAACTTGCAGCAGCAACATATTCAGCTTCAAATTTTGACAGAGCAACTGATGTCTGCTTCTTACATTGCCAGGTGACTAACCATCTACCAAAGAACTGACATCCCACTGAAGTTGACTTGTAATTCATCTTGCAACCACCATAGTCCGAGTCACTATAAGCTATAAGCTCAAAGTCATTATCTTGAGGATACCATAACCCGAGTGTTGGAGTACCCTTCAAATAGAGAAAAATCCGTTTAACTCCTATGAGATGATTTACTTTTGGTTTTGCCTGATATCTGGAAAAGAGACACGTGGCGTACATAATATCATGACGAGAGGCTATGAGGTATATTAGAGATCCTATCATTCCTCTATACATGGTGTCATCAACCAGATCACCATTTTCGCCGGATGCCCCGTCATGGTTCGTGGAAAATGGAGTTCCAGCAGCCGAAACATTCTCCATGTAGAATCGACTAAGGATATTTTCTACATATTTGGACTGATGCACGAAGATTCCTCTTGGTGTCTGATCCATATGTAAACCAAGAAAGAACTTTATCTCCCCCATGGCACGCATTTCAAACTCTGCTTTCATTACATATTCGAATTCTTTACATAATTCTTCATTTTTGGACTCGAAGATTATGTCATCCACAAATATCTGTACCAGTAGTAAATCACCATCCTTTTCTTTGATGAATAACATGCAGTCAATAACCCCTCTGCGAAAACCATGTTTCACTAAATGAGTTTCTCATACCAGGCTCTAGGGGCTTGATGGAGCCCGTAAAGAGCCTTGTCCCATTTATAAACTTTGTCCCGATGATAAAGATCCTCAAATCCTTCGGGTTGACTAACGTAGACTATTTCACGGATTTCACCATGAAGAAATGCACGTTTTACATCTAATTGATAAACTTTAATCTTCATAGAGGATGTATAGGCTAGAAATATATGAATTGCTTCCATCCATGCCATAGGTGCAAACAGTTCATTGTAGTCAACACCTTTGACTTGCCTAAACCCTTGAACCAAAAGCCGAGCCTTATTTATAACTATAACCCCTTGATCATCTTTCTTACACTTCAGTACCCGTTTAGTTCCAATCACCTTACTACCTTTTGGTCTATCCACAAGGGTCCATACCCCTAACTTCTTGAACTGTAGGAGTTCTTCTTGCATAGCACTAACCCATCCGTCATCGTTTAAGGCTTCACTTACATATTTTGGCTCAAATTGAGACACAAAACATCGATAAGCACCATCGTGAAGGTATCCTTTTTCCATGACTGAGACATAATAAGCTGAGTATAGCTAATTTCGTGTCTGAACTCCCGATAGAACATCCCCAATGATATTTTCCAAGGGACGATGCACATTAATTCTAGAGCTGGGAGTGGTGGGAATAACTACTTCATGATATAGATTTTGAATCCCAGGTTCAGTACTTGTAGATGTTGGATAATGAGGTTTAGAAGTGTTAGAGGCATCAAGATCTGATGCGTGTGTACTTTCTTTAGTGGGAACCTGGTCCTCCTGATCCATATTTGCAGTCTCTACTACTTTATCTTTAGAGGATGAGTCACTTACTTCAAGCTCTCCCCCTAAAGGACTGGAAGAAGCGTCTAATGGAACTGATGGTGTCGAGTGTTGTGGAGGAGTGTTCAGAACATCGTACATCATTGTGGCAGATAACTCATCATCAGGAAGAGAGAGGTAGGTTGAAGGACTTAAAGAATCCATCATAGTCAAAGAAGAAGGAAAGTCTTTTTCTAGCAGGGGGGTGGTGTATCTTTGAACATCAACATTTCACCACACTTCTACATGACCCGTTGAGTTGTTATAAACTCTATTATCTGGTATGTTGTATCCGAGAAAGATACCTTATTCAGCCTTCTCACTAAACTTCCCAATCTGGGTTTTCTTGAACAACATGCACGGTGCACCAAATGGTTCGAGATACTTCAAGTTTGGTTTACGCTAGAGCAGTTCATAACATGTTTTCCAATGATGTTTGACCACCAAGACCCGATTGAGAGTGTAGCATGCATTTGCCACTACCTCGTTCCAAATTTGAATAGGCCGTTTTAAATCGGCTAACATTGTTCTTGCTGTCTCAGTCAAGCTATGATTCTTTCTTTTAGCAACCCTATTTATCTGTGGAGTGTAGGTAAACATAAATTGATGTACAATTCCTTTCTCTCTACAGAATGCCTCCATCCACTAATTCTTAAACTTTGTTCCATTTTCTGATCGAATCTGCCTTACTTCCAGCTTGTAGAGTGATTCCAAAGTAGTTTCTAGATGTTTGAATGATTCAAACATCTCTAATTTGAATTTCAGAAACATCACCCAAGAGAATCTAGAATAATCATCAGTTACTACATAACAGTACAGATCTCCAGCAATGCTCTTTGTGCTGAGTGGGCCAAACAGATCCATGTGTAGAAGCTCGAGAGGAATATCGATAGAATTAACCTTCTTTGCCTTTTGAGACTTCTTGGTCTGTTTCCTTTTTTTACATGCTACACAAAAATCCGAAAGCAAGAAATTTTTGACAATTACTCTATTTACTAAATCATTCTGTATCAGATCATTCATCTTCCTAGGATTAATGTGTCCCATTCTCCTATGCCAAGAGATTGAATCCCTCTCTATTGCCTTTGACAAGAAGCATTGGACAGTGTTCTCAGTTGTGGAGGATTTTGATAGATCGAAGACATACAGATCATTATATCTTGAAGCTGACATTTATCGTCTTGGATAACCTAATCCTTCTTCAACATGTAGCACTTCTTGTTGTCAAACACAACTTTGAATCCTTTATCACAGATCTGGGAGACAGAAAGCAAGTTGTTCTGTAGTTGTTGAACGTAGTTGACCTTGTCAAACTTCACTTTCTCTTTTCCTACTTCTCCTTGAGCGGCGATGTAACCTCCTTTATTTCAAGCAAATAAGACATGTCCCCCTTTAATTTGTTTGACGTTAAAAAGGAGACATGAATTCCCGGTCATATGCCTGGACGCCCCACTATCAATAATCCTGGTATTAGTGACAGTGCTTAATGGACACCCTGCATATTCAAAGTAATTGATCAGTTTAGGTTTGGGACCCAAGCCTTAACTAGCTTTGGTGACCCAAAGGAATCACACATCATGAACATAACCCACTGTCCTTCAGAGGATGATGGCACATTGTTCTTCTTCTTGTTCCCATTATCAGACAAATTACTTGATTTTTGTTTCCATAAACTAGTTTTGTGTAAGGCATGTTTGTGATAAACAGATGACTGGCTTATAGTTTGAACTTTAGGTTTACTATTACTCTTAGGTGGAGTATTAGATCTCATTTTAGAAAAACTTGGTTTTGCATCATAAAGTTTAATTTTCTTTTTCGGCGTCTGATAATAAGGACAATTAGGAGAGATATGTCCTCGTTTTCCACAACTGTAGCATGATCTCCCTTCTACAGATTCAGGAAAATATTAATGTGGAGTTAAGTTTGGTATGGTAGTGAGATGTGTCTGGTTGGGTTTTGTCAGTTCTCTTTTAGATGTTTCGGCTTCTTTAACAAAATTAATACTTTTAACATGTTTAACATCTTTAACTTTTTGTTTATTTGGACTTTGACGAGTAACACGTGTTTGTTTAACTGAATTAGTCATTTTGGGTTCAGATGTAGATGTGTGTGAACCCGACCTTAAGTTAACCTCTTCAATTTGATCTTCCAAATATTCAATAGTCATCTTTTCTTTTGATTTCAAAGTAGACTCCTTCTTTTTAGTGCTATTCTTCATAGGTTTTCCCCTAGAATCGGGATCACTAACCAAAGGAGTGGACACCACATGATCCTTAACTGGGTTGTTATTTATTGGTCTACTTTTAGTATTCAGAAGGATTGCATGTGGTGGCGGAACTACTTTGTAACCCAAACCTTCCCTATTATTTCGTTCTTTCACTAAGTTTTGAACTATGTGTGAAGAACTAGCCAAGTTGTACAGTTTTTGTTTTAAGGAATCAACTTCGACTTCTAAAACTGCCTTTTCCTTTTTCGTTTCTTCCAAAGAGTTTAAATAAAACTTTATGTCATTTGCTTGATTTAAAGCAACAACCTTGGTTTCCTTTAGTTGTTTTCCCAAAAGTTCTATTTTTTCTTCGTAACGGCACTTGTTTTGTTTTAAAATACAATTGACCTTAGTGCATAGTTGTAAGTCATTTACTAAATTATATCCCTAAATTTGTTACATTCAGTACAAGCATGTTTATCAAATAATTGGTCATTAGAACTTACCTGTGAGGAATCAGACGAGTCAGCCATCAACTTCGTTTCAGACACTTCGTTGACTGGAAATTCTGAGTTTGTTGCTCTGAGCTCTTCCTCAACCAAGTGATTTACTATAGTCACAGCTTCTTCGGTATCTGACACTATTTGTTCAGCTATGATCGCACCTTCACTAGTAGATCCATCATCCAATGCCTCAACAAAAGCAATGTTTGATTCACCCGGAGAAACAAAGCGAAAGGACCAGTCCTACACTTCATCACCTTGTGCCGTCAAAGCTTTTGTCTCTTTGCTTTAAGATGAAGTTCCAATCATGTCTTTGTCTTGACAGTTGAATGTGGGAAATGGGTTTCCATTACCAGTTTTCTTGGGCTTTACATATTCACGTTTAAAGTGCCTTTTTTCACCACAGTTGAAACATGTGACTTTGGTTTTGTCAAACCCAAAAGTTGTATCATTAGTGGCTACTAGATTCTGCCTCGTCTTTTTTAACAAAGTTCTTTGCTATTCTGACAACACTAGCCAGGGCCCACATTATGTCCATCATTCTAGCTCATTTTCATCAACTTGCTCATAATCCTTATCTGCAAAATGAAAATTTACAATCTTACCAGCAACTAAACCATCATAAGATTGTACAACCGCCACTAGAAGATCCATATGTTCTTTGGCAACTTCCACTGTAACATTACTGAGATTCTCAGTCTTTAACTTCATTGTATTTGCTTCAGGAACTATATATTGGGTTCTAGACGACCCTGATGTTTTGATTCCTAAGGTACTGGTTTGGGAAGGAGTAGAAGAACTAGACATGAAAGCTATTTGTAATGGTGCTCCTGACACAGCTAGAGTTGGAACTGAGTTGTAAACTGAAGGATTCTGAACATAGGATCCTTTATTCGACTTGTATTTCATTCTCAATTCTTCCTCTCTTAACTTCAAGATGAAATTATTTATGTCTAACATCACAAGAATGTCGTTTTTTCTCGGGTTGGACACAAATGAATGCCATTTATCTGGCAAACCATCAACAAATCTTGAAACTTTATCTTCCATAAACATTGTCACACCATGAGTGTGCAACTCACTTATTAGATAATAGAATCTGTCAATAATATCATCTAAGCTCTCATTCCTTATCGAGTAGAAATTATCAAATTCCTTTTTGAGAGCTTTAGCCTTCAATGCTTTGAGAGTTGCATTTCCATCATATCTCTTCTCCAACACTTCCCATGACTTTTTAGTCTGCTTATTCTCAAAGAACTGATGAAAGATGTCATTTGGAATTGACTGAGTCAACAAAGCATAAACTTTTATTTCAGCATTGAATAGAATCTTCTGTGTTTAACTCATTCCTCCCAAGGTTAACTTGACTCCATTAGCACTGACTGGTACCGTATAACCAGTCTCAATAGATGTCCATAGATTTGGGTCAACTCCATTTAAATAGATTTCAAACCGTTTTTTCCACTATGGGTAATCATCTGATATTATCAGCTTTGGCAGTTTATTATGATTTTCGATCTCATTCTCCAGAAGTAGAAGGTTCTGGATGCGAGAGTCCTTTCCGGTAGTAAATGCAGCAAATTGATCTTCCATTGCTTTAAACTTGGTACTTTTAGAACATGACAGTTTCACTCGTGTGAATAGACAATGAGTATGGGTCACTCGTGCAAATGAAGGGTGCGAATGAATTCAATCGTGCTATTGGATTCAGTCGTGCGTATGAAAAAGACGATTGGAATCAAACGACTGGAGTTGTTCAGTCGTACGAATGAAGTATGCCATTGAGTTCCGTCGTGCGAATGGAGTATACGATTGAGCTCAATTGTGAGAGGGGACCAATCGTGCGACTAAAAGTTGATGTTTTTGCAAAATCGAATATTTTGACACTTTGACACAAAACATGATTTTCCCAGAAACCCTAATCTGCCGTATGATGAAAAACAAAACTTTAAAGCATGTAAATGTCAAAAACAACTTTAGAACCAAAGTTTTGACTCTTATGAATTAAAACGTAGGTTTTAACACCAAAACTAATCGAATCCACACAAAATCAAGAGCCAATGCTCTGATACCACTTGTCAGGACCGTGTACGTACTGAATACTAAGAGATTCTGCGTGAAACCAAATCAAATAGTGTGGAATCCTATTTTATTGGCGATCCAATCAGTGAGAACGATAACCCGATCGATATAAGAATGAACTAAACGTTAAGAATGAGTAGGAATGATCAAGAACGAACTTTGAAGTTGGATTGGTTATCTTGGACGTTCTATACGGCTAGGGTTTATGATTATTCGTAATCTCTCAAAGAGTTTTTCAATTTTTCTCCAAAGTTCTGTTTTTTCCACAAATTAAGTGGTATTTATAGGTTTGTAGTGTCCATTCATACGACTGAACTATTTTCATGGTTCAGTCATACGACTGAATCATGCAATTGAGTCATACGGACTACTGAAGGTTCAGTCATGCGATTGAGTCAATCTTATGTCTCAATCATATGACTGATCTAGTCTCCTGGTTTAGTCGTGCGACTGGTCCATAAGCATGATAAATTCATGCGTATGGTTTATAAGTATGGTCCATTACAGACAAAATGGTGTGTGGAGGAGCTATCTCAATAGATCCTAGTCCCTGCTTATTCTAACAACAACCTTTTGCAGGCCAGGATGAGGATATAATGTTCTTGAAGGTCTCTTCCTCAAGAACACATTTTTCTTCCCTGGCTTTGCTGATCACAAGCTCAGCCTGGCAATCAGTCAGTTATGATATCTTTGATCTGAGTCCTATAGTTGGTGTTTTTATGTTTAAAAACTGAAATGGTTTTCTCTAAATCCTTTATTTTTAACATAATCATTTTCAGATCTTTTGAAATCAGATTTTAAGATATTTGAGGACTCAAGATTAGATCTCATCTCAGATTTTGAAACAAAGTTGCAATACCTTTGCTTCATCATGGTCAGCCATTAATGCTTTGTTTGGAGATGCATCTTCCACCTGAAAACTCCAATCAAAGCCTCTTTCTTTAACAACAACTTCACCTTGTTGTTTTGGCTTCTCATTCTGGGTGGCTTTCTCAGTGTAGTTTGGTCTTGTTTGTGCTTTTCCACCATTTGTTCTTGGTGCCTTGCACTCCCTAGCAAAGTAGCCCATTTGGTAACAGTTGTAACACTTGACTTTGCTTTTATCCAGCCCAAACTTTCCTCTAGTTGTATTTCTAGGGAACTTCCTTTTTATCCTCTAATAGAACTTCTTGGCTCTAGAGTGAGAAGATCCATTTGCTGGACTATTTCCATGTACTCCAGGTTATTTGGATGGATACAATCCAGTCAAGAGTGAATAGAAAGTTTCCTGAGCATTCATCAAAAGACATAAAAGCATGTGAAGAACTTGTCTCTTGGAATGGGTTTCCTTGAGTATAGCTTTCTCATGGTGTCTCCTGGAAGGTGATGAAAGGACCCTTTTGTGAGTTGTTAGCGTAGCATAAAAGATGATGTTTAGGTTCTATGCAATCCCATTCAGTCACATGCAGGGTTGAACTCATTTGATTGATGGAGTTACCTGATGAACCTTGTGTGTCCATCTCCATCTGGTATCCACTAAGAATACCATACAACTCAGTCAAAGTGAGAGTCTTAAGGTTCTCGTTCTTCTTGATAACAACATAATATTGTGTCCATTTCCTAGGAATAGAGGACATAAACTTCCTTACAATGTCTCTGTTTACAAGAGTTAGTCCAACATCCACTAGAGTGCCCACAATCTCAACATACTTGAAGTATTGTTGACTCATGGTTTCACTTATTTTAAAGGTGAAATTTTCAAACTGTTGCTTCAGAAGATCCTTCTTGTTCTCCTTGGATTCAGTAGAACCCTCATACATTAGTCTCAATGCATCCCACAGCTTCTTAGCTATTTTTCATTTCTTGAAACTTTTATATACAGTGTTTGGAAGAGCAGTCTGAAAGGATGTCATGGCTTTCTGATCAATTTCTATTCTCTTTCTATCTTTATCAGAGTAGTTAGCCACGGCCTTTGGAATCATACCACCTCTAGTAGCATCTGAAGAGGTGCTTGGTATGTAAGGTCTTGAGACAATTGATTCCCACATCCTGGAGTCTTGAGACTTGATGAAACCTTCCATTCTTTGGCACCAAGTGTTAAAGTCTTCAAGAATGATCAGTGGGGACTTTGTCATGGTTCTAGTTTCCATATCAAATTTAGTGATAGATGCCATTTGAGATATTAATTATTTTGTGTGTGTGAGGGATCTTAAAATGGTGAGATCTTACAATCAAGACCCTGGAATGCTCTGGTACCAATTGCAGGACCATTTAAAGGGGTTTTGGTCACTTACAACACAACACACAATGAGGAGAGTTGATCTAGAACACTTAACAAATCAAATAGGGATCTGGAAACTAGTTACAATGATACTAAGAAACACAAGTAATAAAGTTTTACATCTTACACAAGAAATATTCTAAGTGTAAAATCTTCCAAAGCCAAGACCAATATCTTTCGAAGATAAATATAAAGTCCTTCGAAGCATCCAACACAAAGTCTTTCGAAGCCAGTTTTTTAAGACAGATTTCTTCGGAAGACTTTTATGCACATGCTATTATCTGATGTACTTTTCCATTAAGTTGGACCATATTTTTGTTGCAACTCTGTTTGACTCACCAACTTTCACAAGTTGGTGAAAAGGTCCATACTTTTGGAAAACTGTACATTGAGGTCTTGAGTCTAAGCTTTCTACTTTATGTACTTAATCCTTTTTGTAATATATTAGGATATGAGCTATGGCATGTCATAGTCACAAGTCAAAAGACAATCTACCTTTTGACTCTACATTTAATTTTTTTTGTCTAGTCTTATGTATCTAGCTGGCTTTCAAAGTATGGCCGGCTGTAGGATGTAGTATATGTATCTCAAGTACTTGTAGCTTTTATAATGCTTTTTGTAACACTTTGTAACAGAACTTGAGAAGCTATATACAGCATTCTTGAAAACTAAATACTTGTGTTGTTTTGTTATCTTGTTATGCCCCTCATTTACTTGTGTTCTTAGCATTCCTTATTTAATTTAACCAGTTCCCTATTTGATATGTTAAGTGTTCAAAGGAACTCTCCTCAATTGTGTTGTTGTGTTATAAAGTGCATCACCCCTTCTAATGGTTCTGCATTTGTTATCAGAGCATTTCAGGCTCTTGATATAAGATCTCACCATCTTAAGATCCCCCACACACAGAAAACACTTAACAACTCAAATGGAAGCTATCACTAAGGCTAATTTGGAAACTAGAACTATGACAAAGTGTCCACTAATCATTCCTGAAGACTTTGATACTTGGTGTCAAAGAATGGAAGGCTTCATCAAGTCTCAGGACTCCACGATGTAGGACTCTGTTGTTGAAGGACCTTACATACCAAGCACCTCTTCTGCTACTAGTGGTGGTATGATTCTAAAGGTTGTGGCTGATTTTTCTGATGAAAACAGAAAAAGAATAGATATTGATCAAAAAGTCATGACAGCCCTTCAAACTGCTCTTCCAAACTCCATCTATAGAGGTTTCAAGAAATGCAAAACAGCTAAGTAGTTGTGGGATGCATTGAAACTAATGTACGAGGGTTCTACTAAAGCCAAGGAGAACAAGAAGGATCGCCTGAAGCAGTAGTTTGAAAAATTCACCTTTAAAACAGGTGAAACCATGACTCAACAATACTTCAGGTATGTTGAGATTATGCATACTCTAATGGATGTTGGAGTAACTCTTGAGATTAGAGACATTGTGAGGAAGTTTATGTCCTCTATTTCTAGACAATGGACACATTACTGGGTTGTTATCAAGAGGATTGAGAATCTTAAGACTCTTACTCTGACTGAGTTGTATGGTTTTCTCAGTGGATACTAGATGGAGATGAACATGCAAAACTCATCTAGTAACTCTAGCAATTAAATGGGTTTAGCCCTTCATGTGAATGAAAGGTACAACATAGAACCTTAACATCATCTCATATGCTGCCCTAAACACTCACAAAACAGTCCATTCATCACCTTCAGAGACACTCCAAGAGAAAGCTACACTCAAGGAAGTCCTTTCCAAGAGACAAGTTCTTCTCATGCCTTTGTTTGTGCTGATGAATCCACAAGCAACTTTCTTTTCACCAGATGATCTGAAGTATCCATCTAGATGATCCATCCAGATGATCTGAAGTATATGGAGATAGTTTAGTAGATGGCTCTTCTCACTCACAGAGCCAAAAAGTTCTACAAAAGGACAGGGAGGAAGTTTCCTAGCAATGCAGCCAGTGGAAAGTTTAGGTTGGATAAAAGAAAGGTAAAGTGTTACAACCATAACAAGATGGGACACTTTGCTAGAGAGTGCAAGGCACCATAAACAAAAGGTGGCCAAACTTAAGCCAAACCAAACTAACACTGAGAGAGCTCCCTAGAATGAGAGGCCAAAGCAGCAAGCTGTAGTTGTTGTTGAAAAAGGAGGCTTTGACTAGAGCTTTTAGGTGGAAGATGCATCTCCAAATCAAGAACTCATGGCTGACCATGATAAAACCAAGGTATTGGAACATCTTTGCACTCCTGAATGTATTCCTAAGTTAATAGATACATGTCCTATAACTTAGAGATGAGATCTGATCTTGAGTACTTGAATATCTTAAAATCTGATTTCAAAAAGGCTTAAATTTATTATAAGTTAATGATTGAGGACTTGGAGAAACCATTTCAGTTCGTAAACATGTGCACACCAATTATCGGACTCAGATCAAGGATCTCATATCCAAATTGACTGAATGCCAGGCTGAGCTTATGATCTACATAGTCAGGTCAGAAAAATGTATTCTTGAAGAAGAGACCTTCAAGAACATGATATCCTTATCCTTGCATGCAATAGTTTGTTACCAAAATAACCAGGGACTGGGATGTTGTGAGATAGGTCCTCCACACATAGTCTTGTTTGTAAGATCTCCTAGGTGTGGAACTTGTGAAGATGAGCTTCCCTTCATAGACACCTTGACTGAAGAGGATGAAGAGGAGATGATGAAGAATGGCTCTGAGAAGAGTGAAGATGAGCATTCTAAGAAGGGTCATCATCCCTCTAAGGAGAGCAAAACTGTTGGGATGTCCAAGTCCAAGAGAAAGAACTTGATCAGAAAAAACAAGAGAAAGGCAAAGAAGGCTTAAGGGATCATGGCCACCTTCAACTCTGCACAGAAACAAGTTTTATTTTTGTAGGATTTGAAGTGGGAAAAGATGAGGACACAAACTTAAACTCCAACAACAATAGTTCTAGTTCATGTCCAAATCATCCCATCATCAAGAAGAAGGTTGATAAGTTATGCACCATTGCTATACAACATTAACCATTAAGCTCTAAAGGTAGTTCTAACCCCACAAGAATTACCATATCATATGAGAAGATGAAGATGGAGAGTGAATGTCATCAAGTTTAGCCTTGTTCCCAAAAGAAGACTCCTAGAAGGAAGAAAATGGACTATATTATATATGGGAGTACCTTCTTATTTTTCTAAGGATTGTGTTTACAATCCAAAGAGTAGTCTCCACATCATAAATAAAGAAACTTCTAAGAGTCTGGAGAAGAAGAAGCATGCTTCAGAAGGAAAATCTTTTTCCTTCAGAAGCTCCAAAATAAAGAAGAAGACAAGTGGAAACTTGCCTTCGAAAGAAACTTTGGTCCTGGAAGGAAGGAATACTTCCGAAGTACTAAAGCTTGATGCAATGAAAGCAAGATCTTCCGAAGGCCTAGTCATTAAAACTAAAGTCAACAAAACTTTCAAAGTATTGAAGATCAAGTCAAAGCTTCCAAAGGTGGTGTGGAAGTCAAAGAAATGCCAAGTGCTGAGAGTTCTTCATCAACTTCAGTAAATGATCCCTCTAGCATGACTATAGGATCAATTACTGTTGTATTGTCTTCAACTTCCTTTGATGAGCCCAACACCAGTAAAGCTTGGGTTTCCAAATGTAACTAACCATCTCCTTTATGCAGGAATAGCTCAAAACAAACAAGAATGTATAGATCATTGACAGTGGTTGTTCCAGGCACATGACAAGCAATAGGTCACTACTTCAAAAGATTGAAGAGATAGATGGAGGACCAGCTCCTTTTGGGGCAAGGTTATAAATGGTAAGCTCAGCATTGAAAAGGTAAATTTTGTCAAGGACCTTGGGTACAATCTTCTTAATGTAACCCAATTTTGTGATTAGAGTCATAACATGCACTTTACTGAGCATGATTGCATTATTCTCAAGCCTGGGGTGGTCATTCCTCATGACGATATCCTACTTAGAGCCCCCAGGAGAGGGAACATGTACAAGATGGATTTGTAATAAACATCTCCCTCAAGAGATGAGTCTTTCCTCTGGCATAAAAGATTGTCTCATGTAAACTTTAAAAACATGAATAAACTTATTAAGAATGATTTGGTAACTGAATTTCAAAGAAAGAGTTTACAAGTGATGATCATTGTATGGCATGCTTGAAAGGGAAGAAACACAAGGTATCTCACAAGCCAAAGAAAAGAAACTCCATCACTACTCCCCTACACTTGTTACATATGGATCTCTTTGGCCCCACTAGTGTAATGAGTCTAGGAAGGACCTCTTAGTGTTTAGTGATCATAGATGATTTTACAAGATTCACATAGGTTTTCTTCCTTAGAACTAAGGATGAGACTCCTAAGATTTGGAAGAATTTCAACTTAAAGATTGAGATCAATGAGATGACAAGGTCAAGACCATAAGATATGATCAAGGAACTAAATTCAAGAACCAAATCTTGATACATTTTGTGATGAAAATGGTATTGTAAGACAATATAGTGCTCCCAGGACTCCTCAGCGATACAGTGTTGTTGAGAGGAGAAACATGACACTTATTGAAGCTGCAAGAACTATGTTGTATGACTCTAAACTGCCCATCACCTTCTGGGCAGAGGCAGTCAATACTGCCTGCTATGTGAAAAATAGATTTTTAGTGGATAAGACTCATGGTATGACTCCTTATTTTGGCACAAGAGGAAGCTTTCATTGGTTTTCTCTGGTCATTTGGATGTCCTTGCACCATCTTGAATACCAAAGATCAAATTGCCAAGTTAGCAGAGAAATCAGATGATGGACCCTTTATTGGATACTCTTTCCAAACTAAGGTTTATATAGTATGCAATATCAGAACCAAAATAGTAGACGAGTCAGCCAATGTGACTTTCAATGAGCACACACCCAGTGTGAAAGGTTCTTGTCCTGATAGGCTATTTGATCTTGATTTAGTGACCAACTGTTTTAACAAATCTTGTGAGCATGTTTCAGGGTCTACAGAAATATTACCTACAGATGATCTTAATCCAAGATTTGAGCTGAGAAGACCTTCAAGCTACACATCTTCAGCTCCGGTGGTAACAAATCCTACAAATGAAGCTTCTACCAGCACATCAATGATAAATCCTACTGATGCTTCTAGAGTGCCTTCAAATTCTAGCTTAGAGGCACACAATTCAGAAGAATGAGCTATAAATACTAGAGAGCATGGTGGTGGTGACAGTGATCAGGAATTTCTTGATGCTGATAAGCACTCAATTGATGACAACATCAATGATGTCATACACTCACTGGATCAAGTTAATCTTGATAAGTGTGTTGAATGGGAGGGTGAATCCAAATTGCCAGATCCGAATTTCTCTAATTTAGATCTGTCTAAGGAACTTGTTGTGATCCTTAGCTAAGTATCCACAAGTCTCACCCTTCCACCAACATCATTGGAGATGTTGTTACACGGGTAGAACAAGAGGACAAACCCATGATGTAAATTTTTGGCTTTATTCTTATTTACTGTCCCAGATAGAGCCAAAGCAAATTGATGAGGCTCTAAAGGATAGAAGTTGAGTTGAAACTATGCAAGAGGGGCTGATTTAATTCAAAAGGCAGAAGGTTTGGAACCTATGTCCTTTTCCTTATGGGAAAACTACTATAGGAACCAAATGGGTGTTCAGAAATAAGAAGGGTGATAGAGGACTTGTCATCAAGAACAAGGCAAGATTACTTGCTCAAGGGTATACTCGAGAAGAAGGAATTGACTATACAGATGCCTTTGCTCCTGTAGCAAGACTTGAAGCTGTTAGGATATTCCTAGCTTTTGCTACATCCAAGAACTTTAATGTTTACCAGCTTGATGTCAAGTGTGCTTTTCTTTATGGGGTGATTGATGAAGAGGTGTATGTCAAATAACCACCTAGGTTTGGAGATCTTGATCATCCTGATTATGTCTGCAATTTTGATAAGGCTCTATATGGGCTGCACCAAGCACCCAGGATGTAGTATGAGACTCTATCACAGAATCTATGTCAGCATGGCTACAAAAGGGGTACTATTGATGAAACTCTCTTCATCAAAGAAATAGGAAATGACATCATGCTAGTTCAAGTATATGTTGATGACATTATCTTTAGGTCAACTAATTCAAAGTTCTACAAAAACATTGAAAAGCTGATGAAAGATAGGTTTAAAATGAGTGCCATGGGGGAACTCAATTTCTTTCTAGGAATTCAAGTGAAGCAAGTTGACAATAGCATCTTCATAAGTTAGTCAAAGTATGTTCAAGAGATACTTAAAAGATTCAACATGACTAACTGTAAGGTTACTAACACACCCATAGCTAGAAACCACTCCCTTGGACCTGATCTTGAGGGAGAGTGTGTTGAGCATCTTTTCTGGGCAATGATTAGGTCTCTTATGTACCTCATAGCTAGCAGGCCTAATATCATGTTTTCCATATGTATTTGTCCAAGATATCAAGCCATCCCCAAGATGTCACACCTAATCATTGTCAAAAGAATTCTAAGATATCTCAAAGGTGCTCCAATGAAAGATTATGCATGGCTAGTTTTCTTGATTGCTTTTGGGAGTACAATTCTTGTCAAGTGAGCCAATTTATATGTTTGATTAGGTCTTTGTAGTGAACATTGATTGATTGAATGAAATTTTAGGTTTTGAGTATTTTAAACAAAGTACTTACAAATAAAGTTGGTTGCTTGATTATCAGTTTTATGTTTTCTTATATCATGAGCTCATTAAGAAAAGTAGGCAATGTGATATAAGTGAATTGGTAACATTATGAATGAGCGAGTCTTAAATGATTGTTCATATGTTATCACTTTAGTCAAAAGTTAAGAGCTTCAAGTATTTTTTTTCTTACAAACCCTAATTTAGAAGTACCAATTGTTGATCTTAAAAAATTGGAACCTAGAAGTGATTATTTCTTTTTATTCATTTAAATTAGTTTTAAAGTTTCTTGCTTTATGCAATTGTGTTCTTTAGTTTTGAAGGAGCGTTTAAGGGGGTTTGGTCACTTACAACACAACACACAATGAGGAGAGTTGATCTACAACACTTAACATATCAAATGGGGAACTAGAAACCAGTTACAATGATACTAAGAAACACAAATAATAAAGAGGCAGAACAAGAACAAATAACACAAGTGTTTAGTTTTCAAGAATGTTGTATATTGCTCTCTATTTTCTTACAAGTGTTTACAATGCATAAAGAAAGATACAAGCGACCAAATATACTTTATACTACATCCTACAACCAGCTATGCTTTGAAGGCCAGCTAGATACATGATCTATTACAATGACAAAATTAATGTAGAATCAAAAGGCAGATTGCCTTTTGACTAGTGATTATGACATGCCATAGCTCACATCCTAATATATTACAAAAAGGATAAAAGTACCTAAAGTAGAAAGAAGCAGACTCAAGACCTCAATGTACAGTTTACCAAAAGCATGGACCTTTCACTAACTTGTGAAAGTTGGTGAGTCAAACAGAGTTGCAGTGGAAAGGTGGTCCAACTTTATGGGAAAGGGTACATCAGATAAAGCATGTACTCAAAAGTTTTCAGAAGAAATCTGTCTTCATAAATTGGCTTCGGAAGACTTTGTCTCTAAAGCTTCGAAAGACTTCATTTTTGGCTTTGGAAGATATTGGTATTGGATTCGGAAGATTTCACACTTAGAATGTTTTCTAATGTAGAATTGTGAAACTTCCGAAGCATTCTACTTCAGCATATTGTGCATGCATGCAGGACAGATTTTTTAGATGGTTCGGGTTGCATCAGCCTTATATGAAACCTTACAAACTCTTCCTAGACTGATGCTACCAAAACATTTGAAGACTTCAGATATTGATAGTCCTCATTATGATAATGACCATGCCTTTCTTCATAAGAATGTCAAGATCATTCAAACTCTCAAAATATCTTCTCATCTCGAAGAGATCATGCAGAGGTAGATTAAACATGTCTTGCCATGTGTAGGCATCTCTGATGACATGCCATCTTTCTGGATTAGTATAGTAAGTCCATGACAAGATGGGTCTTCCTGATGCTAGAGGAGCTGCCTGGATTGTAGTTGGTAAAGCTTCCTCTTGTTGCACATTCTCAAGATGTTCTTACTCATATTAAGATTTGGAGATGGATACCTTTTTCTTCTTCTTCTTAGACATTGGTTTAGAAGCCATCATTTTTCTCCTCTTTGAACTTTTTAGCTGAGAAGATTGGCTTGCAGCACCATGTTGATCATCTTTGTCTTGCTCAGTTGGGTTTTCCTCTATCACAGGTTTAGATTGAGAGTGGATAGAACCCTGCTATGGATCAAAAGATGAAGGTTGCTGAGACTCAGAAGGAGGTGTAGTTTGCATTGTCTCAAAAGGTTTAACTTTAACCTCCACTTCTAGAGGGACCTGACTTGGTGGGGAGTGTAAGTCAACAAGTTCTCCTCTTTTGATCTTCTGCTTGGTTCTCATCCATAGTAGAAAGAGACATAGGGCCAAGTCTCCTTCTGGAGAATCCTTACAGCTTCAAGAAGCTCATCATCCTCTGTCTATCAGTAGACTTCTTCATGCTCTTTTGGATGATGGCTCTTTCCTTAGCAGCCTCTTCTCTCATCTTTCTCTTTGTTGTCTTTCTTTCTTTGAGTACTTCAAGTTCAAGCTACTTAAGATACTCAAACTCTATGTACTCAAAGGAGAAGGGAAGAAGTGCATCTACATGATATAGGTTTGTGGCACTGAGGTAGTTGATCATGTTGATAGTATCAGTTTCTTTCTCTACCTGAGGTTCTTGTGGAGCCACAGCCTCTCATACTGGACTTTCTGGAACTGGTGAAAGGGTAGGAACATATTTCTAGAGCCTTTTTAGTCTTTTTTTTCTTCTTTAACTTGAAGAAGCAATCTTGCATCCTCTGCTTCCTTCCTTTTTCTTGACATTTCTATGTCAGCCAGTTCATTTAATTCCTCTAAGGTAAGGGAGATGATATTATCAATATCATAGGTCCGGGTCTATAAGTAAGCAACTCTGACTGCCTTCAACTCATCATTCTTAGTGTTTGGTTTGGGAGCAGCCCTAATTGCAGCTTCCATGAAACTAGCAGACCCAACAGAGGAACTTTCTCCCCTTAGCTTCCATTTCCTCTCTCTCTTCTCCTCCTAAATCCCCTTAGAAGTTAGTTTCCTTTTCCTTTTGTCACTCACGAACCTTTGTGACTCAGGGTGAAGAGACCTTTGGCCTTTATTGCTTGGTGTAGCATCCAAGCTCTGGCTAGAGAAAGGTTAAGATGAACCTTTATTAGCAGGTGTCTCATTAAGGGAATGGACTTTTGAAGCGGTTGTAGGTGTGACAGGGCTCTCAGGTTCAATCACTAGGCCTTCAGTCAAGGTTTTCCCTTTGAAGCTAATCTCCAGGTCTGCCTCAACATCCAGTTGACCAATGACCTTGCCTGATTGCCAACTCTTTAGTTTTCCTATCATGAATACTTTGAGCCAACTTGTTCGCTTTTCTAGATTGGCTTGGATTGACAAATGGCATGTTAATAAGGTCAAGACCTTCAAAGTTGTTCAAGGTTTAAAAATTGAAGAGTTCTTCTTGCTCTTGAACTCTTTGATGAATGAGGGCTCTTCTGTTAGCATCATACATCCACCCTATGATGTAATTGGAAGTTTCTTGAAGTGGAGATGACACAACCCTTGGAATGTCTTCCTCAAAAAGACTTTGAATGAAGAAGTTTATAGAGTCCACATCAATGTTAACTTGAGGAAGTTGTTGAGTATGGACAATTGCAAATGAAAATGACGAGTCCTTAATGTCCATGCTTTATGAAGAACTCCCAGGTTCTATAATTATAATGACTTTCTCCCCCTTTTTGGAAGCATTATCCTCTTACATAAGTGAGCTAGGAGTTCGGTCAATCACATTCACAGGTTCTTGTGTTCCTGGTTGAGCTTTTCTTAAAGGTATCCCGGCTAGTTTCTCCTTCAGATAAGAAATCTCAAGTTGCTAATTATTGACCCTATTGTGTAAGGTAGTCACCTGAAATTCCAAGTTACTAACCTTAGAGACTAGATAGGTGCATGTTTTTGATAGTTTTTGCACCTTTAGTCTCATATTCCCCTCTTCTTCATCAAAATATTCATTAGGGGATGAGATAATTAGACCAAAGTCCTCAGTCTCACTACCAACATGATATTCTTGGCTGCTGGTTTTCATCTGCTCACTGACTACTTCAGATGGAGTATCAGTGGGCTGAGTTGCCATGGTTGAGGTCTTAAAGATGTAATCACTTGCAGAAGTGAGAGCCTCTTCCATATGGACTTTTTGAGCAGAGTCAGAAAGATCCACCTTAGTGGTAGGTGGATGATCTGGGCTAGACATGGGAGAGTCAGGAGCACTCATCTCTCTTTAAGTAGGAGAAGAGTAGAGAGACTCATGAAAGTCACTGAATCCCAAGTCTTCATCATCATAGAAATCAAGGCTAGGTATTGGTTGGTAGAGATCTAAAGGCTAGGGATGGTAACTTTCCACTAAAGGTTATTCACTAGAGTGTTGAGACTCTAAGTCAAGGCTTAAGGCTGTTAGGCTAATAAGGTCACCAGTCTAAGCATGAGGATCCTTAGGACTAATAGTTGAAGTAATAGGAGTGGTTTGCTTCTTAGGAGAAGTAGGATCTCTAGTGTCCACTTCCTCCTGTGTGGGTAGTAGTATGGGGGCCTACACAAACTGAGTAACTTGTGTAGAGGTTCGTTTGGATTTTCTTTGGTAGGTGAGGGTGATTTGTGGTTGTTTTGGTGGTTGAGAGGTTAAAGGTATGGGTTCAACACTAGCTTGTGTTGCTAGATTGTCTCCTTGAGCAATAAGCTCTAACATTTTGGGGAAAAAGGTTGTATCTACCCTAGAGAAGCCAATAGTTAGCTTCTTCAAAATTTAAAGATGTAAGACTTCATCTGCCCTAATTTAAGAATATTACATCATTCCCTCATCTATGAGCCCATTTCACAGTTGAGAATGTGTTTAACACAAATAGGAAACATATAATACTCTAAGGAGTCCAAGTTAGCAAATACATGTATATAAACAAGCTAAGAGTACCTGAACTTGACCTCCTAAACCATTCCATGCACTATGAAGGAGAGATCTTCAAGGTCCCAATCCCCATGCTTGTTGGACAAGTTATGGATGACCACATGAAGTAGGTACTTCCACTAAGAGAAGACCTTCCCTTTCCTGAAGGTCTTGATAGAAAAGTCTCCTTCATAGCCCATCTGCTCAAACGAGTGGTTGACTGTTTCCTTAGGATAGGACAACTCACCTTTCTCATCATCCAGCTAAAGATATGTGTTTATGATGGCTGGAGTGATGAAGATTGTCCTCCCCTACAGTGTGGCAGAAAGTACTTTCTCCCATCCAGAATAACCTCTTGACATGTCTTCAAGAAATCAAGCAAATAATCCTCATAAAGAACATGATCAATGGTAAGGGAAGTGGAATAGTTTGACAAAGCCAAAAATTGTCAAACCTCTAAGAAATGAGAGTCTCTCTCATCGTGTAACAGATCAACCTGATTGTGTTGCCTATATAACTACATGGAAAGTTTGGGTCATTTCTGCAGTTTAGGTTGGCCATTTAAGAAAGCTTAGAGGTGAAGGAAGTGAAGAACAAAGATGATTTTACAGAAAGGTTTTGGAATTTAGGTTTAGGAGAAGATGAAGTTGATAAAGAAAGAGGGGGAACCGTTGGGTTTATTTATGAAAAGGGTTTCACACAAAGATAATGAAAAAGGATAAACTTTGAAATCCGGATGTCGGTCCCACCTCTAAAAAGGTAGTTTACTTTTTGCTCAAAAGGAAATTTTCTTGGAAGTCGAAAATCTTCCGAAGGTAATGTGTCTTCGCAAGTTTTGATAAAAAGCTTCCTAAGCCAAAATGATTTAGGAATATATTCCTGAGAGTTTTGAAAATTTTACTTCGGAAGAGAATTAAGGCTTGGATACATTATTCAACTAAGAATACAGCTTCCGATAGTTAATTTGTTTCGAAAGAAAGTTGTCCTTGAATACATTCAAGTACTTAAGAGAAATGTTAAGGTTTGGATGATATTTTAGAAATTTCTTCCGAAGGCAATTTTACTTAAGCAAATTTTGTTTTAAAGGCATAAGTTTCTTCTAAAGATATAACCATATCTTCCGAAGGACAGAAAAGATCAAGATTTTCAAAAATCTAAGGAAAGTCTTCTAAAAAGATTTTTCTTCCAAGTAAAAAACAATAGCTTATGAAGATGATTAAATAGACAACTTAGGACACACAAATTTTAGAAATAATATGAATTAGTTAACAAATCAGCATATTTTTCATTTATGTTAACCTAGACTAGTTTAATCAAGCCCTTTTTAAAGTTATCTCTAATCAAATGATACCTAATATTGATGTGTTTAGGAGTGCTGCATAGGATTCTCTGTAATATAGATGGCACTATTGTTGTTTATGTTGTTGGGAGTCTCTTTAAAGTTGAACACATAATCCAACATATGATTCTAAATCCAAAGCACTAGAGCATAATACCTTGCAACAGCAATGTATTCAGCTTCAGCAGTTGATGCAGAGACATGAGATTTCTTCTTGCATTGCCATGAAACAACCTTTCCACCAAGAAACTGACATCCACCTGATGTAGACTTTGTAGTCATATTGCATCCACCATAATCACTATCTATATATGCATACATATTAAAGTAAGAATTATTTGGATACTAAAGGCCAAGTGTTGAAGCACCTTTGATGTATCTTAAATTCTATTGACAGTGATAAGATGTAACATCTTAGGGTTGGCTTAATATCATGCACAAATATATGTGGCAAACATGATATCAGGACTGCTAGCTGTAAGGTACATAAGAGACCTAATTATAGCCATGTATTGATGTTCATCCACACACTCCCCCTTAAGGTCAGGCCCAAGGGAGTGATTTCTCGCTATGAGTGTCTTAGCAACCATACAATCAGTCATGTTGAACCTCTTGAGTATGTCTTGAACATACTTTTAATGACTTGAATTCCCAAAAAGAAATTGAGTTCCCCCATGGCACTCATTTAAAATCTATCCTTCATCAGCTTCTCAAAGTCTTTGTAGAGCTTTGGATTAATTGAACCAAAGATGTTGTCATCTACATACACTTGAACTAGCATCAAGTCATTACCTATTCCTTTGATGAAGAGAGTTCCATCTATAGTACCCCTTCTGTATCCATGCTTGTAGAGATATTATGATAGAGTCTCATACCACTTCCTTGGTGCTTGGTGTAGCCCATAAAGAGCCTTATCAAGCTTGCAGACATAATCAGGATGATCAGGATCTTCAAAGCCAGGTGGTTGTTTGACATACACCTCTTTATCAATCACCCCATAGATAAAAGCACACTTGACATCAAGTTGATAGACCTTGAAATTCTTAGATGCAGCAAAAGCTAAGAAGGTCTTTACAGCCTCCAGTGTTGCTACAGGAACAAATACATTTGTGTAGTTAGTTTGTTCTTCTTGTGAGTACCCTTGAACAACTACTCTAGCTTTTTTTTATGACAAGTCTTCTATCATCCTTCTTATTCCTAAAAACCCATTTTCTTCCTATAGTAGTCTTCCCATAAGGAAGTGAACATTGTTCCAAAGCTTTGGCCTTTTGAATTGAAGCAACTCCTCTTGCATAGCTTCAATCGAACTTCCATCCTTTAGAGCCTCATCAATTTTCTTAGGCTTTATCTAAGATAAGAAACAAGAGTGAAGACAAACATTTGCGTCATGGGTTTTTCCTCTTGTTCTTACCCCTGAGTCAACATCTCCAGTGATGTTAGAGGTAGGATGAGACTTGTGGATCCTTAGCTGAGGGATCACAACAAGTTGCTGAGAGAGATCTAAATTA
>BJCM01211324.1:0-10271 GCA_018326385.1 Flaveria bidentis
TATATATATGACTCTAATAGTTCCAAAAGTATTCATGATGGATGGATGTCTCCGATTAAAATGAGATGCATTTTTATGCTTCCAAATACTCCAAATAAAGATATAGATAATGGCTTGAATAACCTTGGCGCTTTCTTTGTTGTTCACCTTCATCATAGCCTAGAGATTTAGGAGGTATTCAAAAGAGAATGCATGGTCCACCTTTTTCACACATTCTTTACAATTTACATAGAGTGCGAAGAATGTTTGATATTTGCAGCTCCATATTGAAGGGCAACAAGGGTTGGGATTCCTCCAAATGAGGCTCTCCATATGAGGGTGTTGACTTTTAAATTTTAAAATATTTGATGAGTCAATTCACTCAATTCCAGAAACATTGAATTTGTTAAATAAATCACAAATATCATAAACTCAATATAATTTTTGTTTTTTCTTATAACATTATCAATCAATTTTTTGAGTAAAAACAGAAAGTATGTTGACATTTTATATGATAAAGTTATTAATTGATTTTTGTGAGAAAATATAGAAAGTATGTTGTTTTTATGGTGTTTGTCTTTTAATATAATAAAATGAGTATGTAAATATATATTAAATAACTTTAGTAAACCCGTGTATTACACAAATTTAATAAAAATATTAAATAAAATATTTTATTAATTATAAAACGAAATTATAAGATAATATGATTGAACTTACTTATAAGTAAAGATTATAAGCAACGAAACAACGATATCAACTTTTTAAACTCTTTTTTGTATCTTAAAAATATTTTATTTCAAAACAAATCTTTGTAAAAATATATCATTTTCAAAAAATGTATAATACAACTCTCAATTTGAATTATTTTTTGTTATATAAAAGCTAATTGTTTAATAATTTGTAACTTTATATATGTTTGATGACTTTGAAAATATTCGTATTTGATAAATATTTATTTATTTAGAAATAACATCAATAACAATATATCTTTCTTAATTATTAAAAAAACTAGTTTTAATCTATAAAAGAGTTATATAATATTATTAATTATTAATTTAACTATTTAATAGGAGATATGCGAGAAAATTTTAATTATAAGAAATATGATAATACAATGTATTAACTATAGTTACTCATAGAATAGAAATATATAACTTATTAAAAATGACTAGTGATGAACAATACTATCACCACACCATTTGCATGTGTATTTTTATGATTTTATTTAAAATTTCTTTATTATTATTATTATTATTATTATTATCTTTTTTAAATATAAGGCTTTATTAAATGTTAAATTTACTGTTTTCGTATTTATTTCTATATATATTTCAGCTTAAATTTCACTCAAAGTTGAACTGTGATATAAGTTATCGAAGCACAAATGTATAAGTCTTAAAAGATGCTTCAAGGTTTCATTTTTATAGTATGTTAATTTCACTTACAACTTTATAAACATTATGTATAATTTGAGGTTACCATTACAACTTTATCAATGTTTCGACGTAGTTTTCTTTCAAATACGAGCCATTGGAAATCATGAGGTGAATACTAACTTAACAGTCATGAAAACCAGTCTTACAAGTTTCAAGCCCTTGTCGCAACGCGCAGATTCACTCAATAGCACTACATAAATAACTAATAATGTGTCAAACATCAATAAAACGCTCCAAAAAAAAAGTTAACCAATGGTGTTTCGTTTAGGATATAAATTTAAGGTATGAGCCAAATGGTGCTTTAATTAGGGGTGTGAATCTCAGACCAAATATGAATCTGACATGTAATTTACGGATTTGGATTTAGTCTAAAGGAGTTGGGGTCAGTTACACGTCATGTTTATCTATAAAATTAATTTTAAGTTGTTTTATGGTATCTTTGAAAATCGGTATCCTACTTTAAATTTTTATTACAAACTCATATACAAAGTGACTCATCAAGAGTGCAAACATGATATAACCTGGCATGCCCTTATCAAATTAAAAGAAACAAATAATTAAAAATAATGATTATACTCGTGATTGTTATGTCTAACAATTATTTTAAAAATGTCATGCATAGTGACACATGAACAAATCAATATGGTAAATGAGAGACGCGAAAAGAAAAAAAAACGGCATCTCACCATCATATTTTTCGAAATGCTTAATGCATAACTAAATTTAAAATCTATACTAATAAAACAAAATATTTATACTTCACATCATTAAGTTTTCAGCATGTACGTATCATATTTACCTAGACTCCACCTAGGATCATGGTTGCAAAACTCGTTAGGCGTTATCAGGTCGGTTGACTGGGGAGTTGCGAGTACTCGACATAGACGAGAGTACTCAAATGTGATTAATTATAACTATATTAGCTTTTTAGATATTATAAATATGTCAAATATCATAAGTTTACTAATGTTATAAAAAATATGTGAATATCTATATAAATTAAAAGAATACATGTTTATATACAAAAATATTTCAAAACTTAATATTAATTATTTAATATTATAAACGTAGTAATTATTTAATTATCATCTTCCAAGGTATCTACATGAAAAACAATAAAAATTCAACAAAAATAAGTGATTTTTTTAAAAATCCGAGTTGGACCAAGTAGGGCCGAGGTTGCTGAGTAGTGCCGAGTTGGACCAAGTAGGGCCTACTTGGACCAAGTAGGCCGAGTTGGACTGAGTAGGGCCCAGTTGAACCGATTTTGACCAATTCCAAGTAATGTTGAATGAGTTGATGAAAAGTGACTCGAAACTTTGCCGAGTACCAAGTAGTCTCGCTGAGTCTAGGCCGCCTAGGCTGAGTTTTATGACACTGCCTACGATATTACACATGTCCTCACCAGATTAAAACTTATAAATTTTAGTAAACAAAAAATATACTTTCAAAAACATTTCCTTAATAAATGTTCATTTATTATATTAATCAATTATATTCTTTCGATAAATGAATAAACTATTTTATAAAAAATACTTTAGTGAGACTTATTTATTTTAAATACAATTTAATTTCTAAGTAATCATTGTTAAAACTAAAATACAAAGAAGTTATATAAAAAGTTTTATGGATATTTATGAATGATAATAATTTTTTATTATATTTTATCATTTAAATATTTTTTATTATATATAATAACTTTATTAATATGTTATATTATATTATATTATAGGTATATATAATCTATAATATAATTTTGTTTATCTCAAATCATATAACACACATGTATCTAACCTAATGATTTAATATCTTCCATTACTCAAATGTAAGAATGATTATATACCAAACGGAATACAAAAAAATGACAAGTTTTCATCTAATAAAATACGGATTTAGATTTTCACTACAAAACAAGATCAATCATTAGTGAAAGTGGTTACCAACAAGAATCTTACATCATGCTTCATTGGAAATATGTACATGGGTAATTTAGTTTCTAACAAAAAATCACTCGAAACACTTTTTTGAAAAGAGTGTGGTTATTTGCATTCTATCCTACAAACACCTGCTATGTATTATTATTAACATAGTTATTTAACTTTTATCCCACCTTTAATGATACACATTCTGCATTTAATGCAACTTTAATCTAATATATTAACTTTAATAATTTAGATTAACGTGTCATCTTTTAACTTTTAAAATGCACATATCCATTTAGTTTTTGACTTTTTGAAATTCTTTATAAATGTTTTTTATATTAGTTTTTTGTTAATATTTTAGGAAGATTATATATACATTTCTAAAGTTGTTTTTAGTTAATGTTTTAGTAGTATGACGTCCAGATATATTATTTTGTTTTGTTTTTTTTGTATTAAATAGACATATGTTAAAAGTATGTTTTTTAACGATAAGTATAAGCAATAAATCTGTACCAAAGCCTCATATGAGGTAACACCTTTTTATATCCTAAAAATTTTTGTTTTACGTTTCACTTTACATACACACCACAACATGCGTGTGTGGTTCAACGTTTTACACATATTTTTTTTCCATTTAACGGCCCCGTCGTAACGCGCTAGTCAAAGATCGACTTACTTATTGTTTTATATGTTTTACGTTCCGTCTAACGATGGTGCATCCTTAGTGCTATATTTTGGTCCAAGATCAGTTTTATTTTCTTTGTTTTTATACGAGTTTTACAGTGTTGGTATTCGCTAGCAGCGGTGTCCTTGATGCTACTTGGCATGGTTTTACGCCTACCGTAGCAACGCGGAAGTTTAATAATAGTTCTATAATTTGTATTTATAAATTTAATTTAAATACACAAATAATAATGATAATAATATAATAATTTGATTATTGAATTTAGATAAAGTTAAGTGTATAATAATTTATTTGGTATTTTAGTGGTTTGAGATGGAGTTTTTCACGGAAAATCATATACACTCCATTTAACAACTTTCTTAGAATATTAAATGCTAATTAATATTAATGTTTAATTCATGTTTGATTGGTGTGTTTATTATCAAAATTTAATTAATATAACAGAGTATGGTGTAATTATAAAAGGGTTTTTCTAAATGCACCCTAATCTATTTTTTAATTACACCCTAGTCTACTATATTAAATGCAATAATTGTTATTCTCTACATCATTATTATTACACCCTAATTTTAAAAAAAATTAATACAATAAATGAGTTATTTAATGCAGAAATATAGAACATTTAGAGTTTTAAAACAATTACAAACATTTAATTGATTTAAATTAAGCATTTTTTTTGGAACGGCAAATATAGAAAATGTAGAGTTTTAAAACAATTACAAACATTTAATTGACTTAAATTAAGCATATATAATATTTATATAATATTTTCCGTTCCAAAAAAAAAACTTAAATTATGCAATGTAGTTGGTGATTACAAAGTAAAAGTTTTATAGATTGAAGGTCGAGGCTTTTTCTAAAATAGTGTTGTTACAAATTTTGTTTACCAAAGTAGGTGTTTTGAAAATTATTTACTAAAATTTGTATTTATTAAAAACTTTCATTTTCTCATTCATAAAATTATTGGACTAAAAAAAGTTTTAGTTTTAATTAAATACTATTATTTTAAAAGGGTTAAAGGGAAATGTTTTTACAAACCCAAATCTTTTTTCTGACCTATAGTTTAAAATTAAAGTTTCTTTTAAAATAAAATGCTTTTACTTCTTCACAAATTTTAAATATAAATTCAGGTTTCAATATTTGAGGCGATTTATCTACTATTGTTGCGTGAAATTTTGTTAGATATTTTTTTCACATAGTCATTTAAATATTTAAAAAATAAATAACTTAAAGTTATAATGATAAATATTTCTAAGATACCGAACGCAAAATAAGATATTTAAATCAATAAACCATTTATTTTTTTGGTTTGATCATGATAAATTGTTTTTTTTTAAATTCATTTGTATTTTTTATTACATTAATTAAAAACGTGTTCCAAAAGTATATATGTTCAAAATTTAAAAAAACACAAAGGTTTTTAAAAATTTCACAACAATTGTAAGAATTATTGATACAAAGAGTACAAACATCACATGATGTTTATAAAAGATCGGTAGAACATTAAATAATTATATATATATATATATATATATATGAAAGTTATAAATTTTTTTATTATTATGTTTTTGTTAAAGGATGTTTGTAATTAATGAAACTTGGTAGTTAATTATAAATAACTGATTGTATTTATTGAGAGTGAATTTAATTGATAAATTTTATAACTAATTACATTTATTATAACTAATCATGAGTTAAAATGTATAGAATAGGATGCAAATAGCAACACCCTTATAAAATAGAGTAGGTGTAATTAGAAATACCCTTTTGAAAATTGACCATTAATATTTTTTATGAAAAACCCGTGTATGGTATATTAACTTTTATGTACATCGATGGATAGGTCGTCGGTAACCCTCCCACACAATTATATTGGATTTTTTTTTTATAACTTTGGACGTAAAAATTAGTAATTTAAGGTATCAACTAATTACCTACGGCCTTGTATTCCCTCGGAGATGTAAAGACCGAAACCACCAAAATCCACAAAAATAAGTAAAACATTGGATTTTGGTGATTGCAGTGGTTACATCACCGACACACCGTAGCGTCGGTAATTATATGACCTGAGTTGTTTATATGGTTTTCTTATCCTTGTTCTCCTTATATTATTTGAACTCTAACAAAAGTGTTATTATGCAAAAGAATTTAATTTTTTTTTGAAAAAACTATTGATAAATGACATAGAGATATTGCAATCAAAATAACAATGATAAAGATAATAAACTAATGATAATGATAAAACGTCTAACAATAATCTCCTTATTAAAACTAGAGAATATATATAGAATAACTAATAAACAAATTTAAATACAAATCTAAATAAATTTTATATCAAAGCGTAGATCAAATTAACACAATACAACGGCATATGCGAAAATTCCTAAAACATTATATTTTAAAATTTTATTTTAAAAAAATATGTTCAAAAGTATATAAACGATAAAGTGATAAAAATGAGAAAATACATGAGATGTTGTTCATTAAAATTTTTAATTTTTATTTTATTTTCATCTCTTGATTGACAAAAAAACTACATAAACTTGACTCCGGTAAGAACTAAAGACCGGTAGCCAAATGATCTTCGGTAGCAACGGTGGTTAAAGAAACAACTAATGATCGACATCAACTAAGAAGTTTATCATCATTAGCAACTTGTTTAGTTGATAAATATGGATGGAATAGAATTTTAAATTCACGAATTAATCATATAGAATTATTCAAATTTTGATTTTTAAAACCTGCTTCAATTCAAAGGATTCGATTCTTTTCGAATTTTGAACCAAGTTCAAACTTGATTTGATTCAAATCAAATGTCGAATTCGAGTTCTCCAAGAAAATATTTTAATTTTTATTTTGTGAACCACTAACCTTTAGAATATATATATGTATAATAAGTTTGTGTGAGAGTGTAAATTACGTCTTTGGTCCCTGAGGTTATTAAAAATAATCATTTCACTCAAAGGGTATTTTGATTATTTTATTAAAAATTAACTGAAAAAAATAACCCTATTAATGTTTTACACTAAAAAATTATAGAATACAAATCATAAATTCATTTTTAGACTTAAATGGTTAAAATGATCAAACCACAATGATCAAATAATAATTTACTCTAAATATAAATTGAATAAGTATATGAATATAAACTATAGAATAATATAGCAATGATTATATATATATATATAATCTTAATTCAAATTTTGAATCGAAAAAGTTAATTTCGAAAGTCGATTCGAAATTGATATAAAACTTCAAATCAAATTCCAAGTCAAAGCAAAAATAATATTAAGTTTTTTAAATCCGATTGGAATACGAAACAATCCTAACAGCAAAGGTAAATCTCCTATAAGTTGAGGTTGATAGACAAATTTACTGTGATTTTACTTATGTAACTGTTAGCGATTGACGGTTATAATAGTTATAATTGGTAACTAACATGATTTTTCCTATAAAATTGTAATGTATTGTTGTGCAGTAACAATCCCTATATAAAGAACAAATTTAGCGTGACTTCAAAGGAAATATTATATAGAAAATTACGCATTCGGAAGAATATTCTATCTTATCCTATTGAATTTTTTTGTATGCACGTGAAATACTTTAATTTGAAAGAGCATATTCTTTATTTAGAAAGTACCGAGTAAACGTAATGTATTAAAATCATATAGAAGCAAAATGAGCAGAGCACTACACTAAAGTTCCAAGTATCAGTGGCAGAACTAGTAATTTTTTTAATGGGGTCATTAAAATTAGGTATCTGAATGAGACACGTGATTGTAAAACTTTCAATCCAGATCGGGTCACTTGTTCTACGAAGGTGCTTTTATTTATATTCCGGTAAAAAAATTTGGTCCTGGTCGAGTCAATCTTGATCGAGTATCTCACTAATAGTGTCGTTGCTGCCTTAGCAACTCCATTTCGGCTTCCAATTTTGTCTACTACTACCCAAACCATTGGTAAACCAATTTTAGTTTGGGTTGTTTAAGTTAGCTTTATCAATTTGAGTAGCTTTTGTATGATTTTGGTTAAATTGGGATAACTCTCTCTTATTGGTTGTTTTCATTTGGGTAATCTGAGTACTTTAGATAGTGCCCCATACTATCCTTATTTTAACAGGGTGAAATTAGTTAACAATAAACAATAGAATTAAAAAAAGTAATCAACATATTATAAATTATTATATGCAAGAGAAAAAAATGGATAAGATAAAATATTATTATAGATTCGAACATGTGAAAGAATTTGTATCAAAACATTTTAGCAATGAGTAAACTTTTGATGGGTCAAATTAAAAATATCTTTTGAGATCACTTAAAATTACACCTAAGATACAACATATAAAAGCAACTTATAACAAGGGTCACTTGACCCCATTGGGTTGAATGTATCTCGGCCACTGCCAAGCACCACTGTTATAATGCAACAATATCATTGTTACACTTCTGTCTATGTAACAATAGGGGAACATTAGTTAGATATGAAACAAAACTCCTAAAACATTAATATATCTAAGCTGTAGAACATAAAACTTAAACAAAATATATAAGGATCGTTATAGGATTAAGTATGTAAGTTATGGTTAAACACAATAGGATTAAGCAATAATCCCCTTGTCAATTGTCCCTACACGTATGTAATTAAATTGGTTGTTTCACTAACATAGAAATATACCATTACCTAGCACTTTTAAAGAGTTAATTTTGACTAACACTATAAGGAATAAGGACTATAGAGACGGTAGAAACTAGGGTTTTTCTAATATCGTTACGTTGCTATAATGTTCGTGGCTATAGCTCTATGATGTTGTCAAGAGAGGTGTCCTACTAAATATTTTTAGCCTATAGACTCGTAGCACATAAATTGTCAATTAATTTTAGTTTGAATAAGTTATTTTTCAACCTATGTCATCGTTATAGGGTTGTGGTAGGCTAATTATCAGTTAAAACAAAGTTTAAATGAAGCCCTGTAACGATGACATGTTGGTAATATACGATGCATTGCATAGTCTATGATTTTATCATGTCACGTGACAAGCTTGTGCTAGGCATGATTTTAGTATGTGTCTTGTGATATAACAACCAAATTAAATCCTACGGTTTAACACAAAATAAGTGAATTTACTAGAGTGTAGAAATTTTGACAACATAATAACCGTAAATCAAGTATTCAATTACCAGCTTTAGACAATTACTAGTTGAAGGACCGGTGAAGGGGGTCACTTACAACACAACAACACAAAGAGGAGATTAACTTAACTTAATCAAACAGTAAAACTGGATTAACCACAATAAGACACTAAGAACACAAGTAACTTAGTAAGAGACAGAACAAGAGAACAAGATACACAAGTGTATGATTTTCAAGGATGCAGTATATTGCTTTCTCAAGTTCTATTACAAGTGTTACAAAGCATAAAGGAAAGATACAAAAACAAGAGATACTTATACTACATCCTACATCCGGCCATACTATGAAAGCCAGCTGGATACAATTGACTAGACACAAACAAAATCAATTCTAGAGTCAAAAGGCAAATTGCATTTTAACTTGTGACTATGACATGCCCTAGCTCACATCCTTATCTATTACAAAAAGGATAAAGTACATGAAGTAGAAAGATACAGACTCAAGACCTCAATGTACAGTTACCAAAATCATGGATCTTTTCACCAACTCATGTAAGTTGGTGACATTACATAGTTGCAGCGGAAAGGGTCCAGCTTTATGGAAAAGTACATCAGATAAAGCATGTGTTAAAAGTCTTTGGAAGAAATCTTTCTTCATGAGTTGAAGCTTCGGAAGACTTTGTCTCTCAAGATTCGGAAGACTTCATCTTTGGCTTCGGAAGATATTGGTCTTGGATTCGGAAGATTTCACACTTAGAATATTTCTGTTGCATTTGTGAAACTTCCGAAGCATTCTTCTTCAGTACTTGTGCAGCATGCATGCAGAATGACTTTGGTTGCTTTAGCCTCTATACATATTCTCTACAAACTCCCCCTAGGCTGATGCTACCAAAATATTTAAAGACTTCAGATATCAACAGTTCTCATCAGGATAATAACCAGTCCTTTCTTCATAAGATGATCAGGATCCTTTAGACTGTCAAAGTATCTTCTCATGTCAAAGAGATCATGTAAAGGCAACTGAAACATGTCTTGCCAAGTGTAGACATTCTCAATGCCATGATCTCTGATGACATGCCATCTTTCTGGATTTGTAGTGTATGTCCAGGACAGGATG
>BJCM01211326.1:0-13682 GCA_018326385.1 Flaveria bidentis
AGTTGGGGTATTGCTCACTGGTCCATACAGAAAGTGAAACATAAAGTTAAAAGTTAACAGACAAGGCATACAGTACAGAGAACGAACAATATTTGTTCTTACAGTTAATGCGTGCTCGCATATACAGTACAGAGTTGTATTTTACAGAAAAGAGTATTTTCATATACAACATATAGAAAGTATTTTATTACTTATAAAACTAGAGCTCACTCAGCAACACTGACTTTTATACATTTTCAGTTGGCAGGTAATTATTCCTGAGGATGGCACGAGAGCGAAGCTACTCGGCAGGGAAAGACTGACATCCATTCATATTCTATGTTACTGTTGTTTTGTAATGCAGTAAAACAATTCTTTTGTAAACAGATAAATGATGATGTATTGCTTAACAACAATGCTTTAAATGAAATGAATGGTTTTTGATAAATCATTTCCGTGCTTAAGCTTGTATAATTGAAATATTTAATGTTTTAATTGCTGTGATTGACCAACTGTGATGTTTCCGGGGATGGGGCCTTACAGGTTGTAATTTTAATTTATTTGCATCAAGATGTTGTTAATAACCGAATATTTGAGAATTAAAGTAAGTTTTTGTTGATTATCATATACTTTTGTTTAGTTGTTCAAACGAAACCCTAGTTCATCCAATCCCGTGTCTAATCAAGCAATTATGTTATTAAACATTGATTATATGTTGTTATTGTGTACTACAGTGATTGTGTGGATTGTTGTTGTTGGAAAACCTAGTTTTGTATGAAAACTAAGGGTCACTTAGTATAGTAACTTTAATTTGTGAATTGTTATGAAATGTTGATTATTGATATTATTGTAGTGCTATATTGTTGCAAAAATGTTAGTGGAATCATTTTGATGATTTAGATTTGTGGAATTAAATTAATTATAAATGATGTTTTGTGGATTGAGTTTTAGATGTGTATGATGTATTGTGATGATGTTAGGAATGATTAGATCCTAGAAATCATGATGTATATTCATAACTTACTAAAATGGTAATTATATTGGTATAGTACCTTGAATGATTAGTTCTACATGTGTGGGATGTGTTATTATGATTGATATTAGGTTAGGTTAATCACGGGAACATGTTAGGAAACTTGGTTTTATGGAAAATATGATTCGTGATCATACATTACTATTGATAGAAAATTTATGCATGATTAGTTATTTGATGTTCTTAACTTTCCATGTAAAGAGACCGGATGAATGACATGTGAATTATTATGCATCTGTTACTATGTTAGATAGTTTAATGTGATTAATTACACGTGTGCAATGGAAACTCTACTTTTATAAAGAAATAAACTTTTCTGAAATAGAGACCTAACTTGGAACTTTACGTCCACTATGATTAACTTAATGAACATGATAGAACATAAAATCACTAAATTAAGTCACCAAGGGGTAATCGGGTCAAACTGGTCTATAATAGTCAACTATGGTCAAACTGGTCAAACATGATCATTTTTCTTAAAAACACTAACAAATGGAGTTGTTTGGATACAATGGGTTATATGAACCAGTATGAACCCACATTCACAAACCTATGTTTGGTTCGTAACACTTAGTGACCCTAGTTCTACATTTCCTGTTTTACACGCAATCTAAAGTGAGTCTTCACAGCCCCTTTATTACGTACTTTCCTACTTGTGGAGAAACATGCAAATTTTTTAAAATTTAATTTACTATTGTATCACAAATTTACTTTAGCGCAAACATATCATGAAAAGTCCTTACATATCAAATTGTTAGCAACGATTTAGTGAGATAATCTTGAGTAGTAATATTAGGTTTGACAAACTACACGTGTTACATGCTGTAAATCGACTAGAGGTCGAACGGGTGTAATATTGACCTAACACTTAACCATAATTTATAAATGACTTCATTTACATTATCTTTCAAAAAATTGAAATGTTTATTTGATTATGAAATTGGTGAACTTACCAATCATTATGTTGACACTTTAAGCATGTTTTCTTAGGTCACACAACTAGGTTAGGATTTCACTTGAATCACATTACTTTCATCAAATATATTGGACCTTGAAGGCATCATGCATGCCAATTCAAGTTGTGATGGATTATGTTTTGGTTGGAAAACATTCAAGTGTGGATTTATGGGGATGAAGTATGAAGGAATGCAGATGAAGAAAAGGCTAAGTATTTAATTAGCTGCATTAGATTTTGTAGGTGAACTAAGACAAATATGAATGAGCACTTGTCCATCCTCAAAGAACTAATGTGGGTGAAAAAAAAAGAACTCATGCCTAACACAAACATGTGGACAAAAATTGTACACCCATAAAAACAAATGCGGATTTACAAGATACAAATACGGATGAAGAACATATTTTTGCGGATACTGTTATCATGCACTGTGCACTTATTTTCTAGATTGAATGTCAGTGTATTTTAGTCATTGTACAGGTTATAGTGTCTAACCTATATATGATATGTTTTTTTTACCCTTTTTGTAAGTTTTTGTCACTCCAACAACTTTTAGCCTACAACACAGAAACTTTGTATCCATTACACTAAAACCAATACAATACATTATTATAAGTACTTCTGATTGTTATGATCTTTGATGTTTGCATTTCCCCTTTAAATCATCATTGAAATCATCTGTCATATTCAATGCTCATTGATTCTTACTCTATCAATTGATATCAGATCCTTAACTCTCAAAATCATTAGGAACATCTACTGTTCTTCATGATTCTTAGTCGAACTATCATGTGATGCTATTCATTATGTTTAACATAACTAATTTGATATCAGAACATATTTATTCTTTCTTTGACTCAATTAACACTTTGAATTCATCATGATTTTAATAATTGTTTCATTTAATCACAAACATCATTGGTGACCTTGAAGAACATATGACAAGAAGCAAGTCAAGCATAACCAATATCTATCTCTTTTCATGTTTTCCTTGTCAAACAGTACCAAAGAACATCAAGAAAGCTCTTCAAGACGAGACTTGAATTGTAGAAATGTAGGAAGAATTACTTCAATTTAGAAAAGTATGGCAACCGGTAGACCTTCCCGAAGAACAGTATCCTATCGAAAGCAGATGGTTATATAACAATAAGACTTTACATAGAGGCATTGTTATCAGAAACAAAGCAACTCTGGTAGCATAGGGCTATATACAAGAAGCATATGTAGATTGTGATGAAGTGTTTGCACCTGTTGCTAGGCTAAAAGAAATCATACTCTTTCTTGCCTACTCTGCATCTATGAAATTTATTGTTTACCAAATGAATGTGTAGTTTGCTTTCCTTTATGGGAAAATTTCTGAAGAAGTGTATGTCTATCGACCACCAAGCTTTAAAGACCTGAATTTCCTTCACAGGGTATACAAGCTTGATAGAGCCTTGTATGGTCTACATTAAGCCTTATGAAAGTGGTATGAGACCTTATCATCTTTCCTTTTTGAACACGAGTACGAAAGATGAAAGATTGATCAATCCTTATTTAGAAAGAAAAAAGGTCATGAGCTATTTTTGGTCCAAATTTATTTGGATAAAATCATTTTTGGCTCAACATACAAGCAACTCTATAAGGATATTAAAGACATCAGGCATTCTAACTTCTAGATGAGTGCTATGGGTGAATTGACTTTCTTCTTGGGGCTACAAGTACAACAAAAAAAGGATGGTATCTTTATTAATTAATCCAAGTATGTGAACTCAATATTGAAGAAGTTCCATTTCTCAGATTGTTACTATATACACACATCTTTAGATACAAAGATGAAGATAGGTGCTGATCCAAATGGCAAATATGTTGATCAAACACACTACCATTCAATGACAAGATCACTCATGTATCTAACAGCAACTAGACCTGACATTATATTTGGAGTATGTGTTTGTGCAAGATATCAAGCACACCCAAATGAATCTCATGTCAATGATGTAAAAAGGATCTTTGGATATCTCAAGGGCAAACTAGCTCTTGGATTATGGTATCCAAATAAAGGAAACTTCAATCTCTACGCATACACAGATAGTGACAATGAGGGATGAAACTTTAATTGGAAGTCCATATCTAGTGGTTGTTAATTCATTGGTCTATGAGTATGTTATGGTAGTGCATTCAGTTTAAACTATAGAATCTGAGTAGATAGAAACATCTATTTGTTGTTCTCAAGTTCTCTATATATAGAACTAGACGCTTGACTATGTGTAAGGACTTATATAAGGTTGATGCAACCCAAAACATCCAAACTGTCTCTTTCATGCATGCATAAGAGTGCTGAAGTAGAATGCTTTGGAAGTTTCACACTCTTCCTTAGAAAACATTCCAAGTATGAAATCTTCCGAAGCCAAGACCAATATGTTCTGAAGCCAAACATGAAGTCTTCCAAAGCTTCAAGACAAAGTCTTCCAAAGCTTAAAGACAAAGTCTTCCAAAGACAAATCTTAAAGACTGATTTCTTCCGAAGACTTTTGAGTACATGCTATTATCTGATGTACTTTTACCATAAAGCTGGATCACCTTTCCGCTGCAACTTTGTTTGACTCACCAACTTTCACAAGTTGGTGAAAGGTCCATGCTTTTGGTAAACTGTACATTGAGGTCTTGAGTATGTTACTTTCTATTTTATGTACTTTTATCCTGTTTGTAATACATTAGGATGTGAGCTATGGCATGTCATAGTCACTAGTCAAATGGCAATCTGCCTTTGACTTTACATTGATTTTGTTGTTGTCTAGATCATGTATCCAGCTGGCCTTTAAAGTATGGACAACTATAGGATGCAATATAAAGAGTCTTTAGTCCCTTGTATCTTTTCTTAGCATTTTGTAAACACTTGTAAGGAACTAGAGAGCAATATACAACATTCTTGAAAACCAAACACTTGTGTAGTTTGTTCCTGTTCTGTCTATTAATTAGTTTTCTAGTTCCCCATTTGAAAATAAGGACATTATAAGGAAGTTTATGTCCTCTCTTCGTAAGGAAATGGACATATTATTATGTTGTTATCAAGAGGACTGAGAACCTTAAGACCCTCATTTTGACTGAGTTCTATGGTATTCTCAGTGGATACCAGATTGAGATGAACATGCAAGGTTCATCTGGTAACTCCAACAATCAAATAAGTTCAGCCCTGCATGTGACTGAAAGAGATAGTGTAGAACCTTAACATCATCTTATATGCTACTCTGACAACTCAAAAAAGGGTCCTTTCATCACCTTCCCGGAGACACCATTAGAAAACTATACTCAAGGAAGCCCATTCCAAGAGACAAGTTCTTCACAAGCCTTTGTGTCTTCTGATGAAAGTTCAGGCAACTTTCTATTCACCCTTGAAGACTTGAACTGTATCTATCTAGATGACCTGGAGTACATGGAAATAGTCCAGTAGATGGCTCTTCTCATTCATAGAGCCAAGAAGTTCTATAAGAGGATAGGAAGGAAATTTCCAAGCAATACAACCAATAGAAAGTTTGGGCTGGATAAAAGCAAAGTCAAATGTTACAATTATAACCAAATGGGTCACATTGCTAGGGAGTTCAAGGCACCAAGAACAAATGGTGGCCAAGCACAATCTAGACCAAACTACATTGATAAAGCCACCCAGAATGAGAAACCAAAGCAGCAAGCTGCAGTTGCTGTTGAAGAAGGAGGCTTTGACTAGAGCTTTCAGGTGGAAGATGCATCTCCAAACCAAGCTATGATGGCTAACCATGATGAAGCAAAGGTATTAGAAAATCTATGTACTCCTGAATGTATTGCTAAAGTTAATAGATACAGGTCCTATAACTTAGAGATGAGATCTGATCTTGAGTCCTTGAATATCTTAAAATCTGATTTCAAAAAGGCTAAACATGACTATAAGTTAAAGATAGAGGACATAGAGAAAACCATTTCCGTTCATAAACATGAGCACACCAATTGTAGGACTCAGATCAAAGATCTCATAACCAAGTTGACTAAATGCTAGGCTGAGCTTCTGATCAGTAAAGTCAGGGCAGAAAGATGTGTTCTTGAAGAAGAGACCTTCAAGAACATCATATCCTCATCCTTGAATGCAAAAGTTTGTTATCAGAATAAGCAGGGACTAGGATCTAGTGAGATAGCTCCTCCACATACAATCTTGTCTGTAAAGATCTCCTAGGTGTGGAACTTGTGAAAATGGGCTTCCCCTCATAGACCCCTTAACTGAAGAGGATGAAGAAGTGATAGTAAAGAATGCCTAGAGAAGAGTGAAGAAGACGATTCTAAGAAGGGTCACTATCCTTCTGAGGAGAGTAAAACGACTATGATGACCAAGTCTATGAGAAAGAACTTGATCAGAAAGAGCAAGAGAAAAGCAACAAAAAGTTCAAGAGATCAAGGCCACTTTTGACTCCAAGTAAAAACAAGTCTTTGTGTTTGCAATGTTTGAAATGGTTAAGACTAAAGACATCAACATAAACTCAAGCGACAAGAGTTCTAGTGCATGTTCAAATCATCTCAGCAACAAGAAGAAGGCTGACTAGATATGTACCACAGCTATACAGCCTGAACCTCTAACTCCAAGAACCGTTCTCAACCTAAAAGGACTGTGTCAGCATCTGCAAAGATGAAGATGGAGAGGGAAAGTGATCAAAGTCAGCCTTGTTCTCAAAAGAAGGCTCTTAGAAAGAAGAAAATGGATTGTGTTATGTGTGGGAGTACTTATTATCTTGCTAACGATTGTTTCTACACTCCAAGAGGTACTCTCCATATGACCAAGGAAGAAACTTCTAAGAGTTCCAAGAAGAAACTAGCTTTGGAAGGAAAATCTGTTTCCTTTGGAATCTCCAAAATTAAGATTAAGGCAAGTGGAAAATTGCCTTCAGAAGAAAATTTGGTCTTGGAAGAAAGGAATACTTCCAAAGTAATGAAGTCTGTTGCAGTGCTAGCAAGATCCTCCGAAGGCCCAGTCATCAAAACTTCCGGAGCATCCAAAGCTTCCGAAGTGTTGAAGGTCAAGTCTAAACTTCCAAAGGTGGTGTGGAAGACAAGGAAAGACCAAGTGACTAAAAGTTCTCCATCAAGAATAACAAAAGATCCACTAAACATGACTATAGGATCTATTTCTGTTTTATTACATTCAACTTCTTTTGTGAGCCCAAGACCAATGAGGCTCAGGTTTCTAAATGTAACTAATCATTTTATTTATGTAGGAATAGCTCAAGACAAACAAGAATTTATGGATAATTGATAGTGGCTGTTCCAGGCACATGATAGGCAATAGGTCACTACTCCAAAATTTTGAAAGAATTAATGGAGGGCCAATTGCTATTGGAGGAGATGAAGGTGGTTACATTTCTATAAGGGGCAAGGTCATAAATGGTAAGCTCAGCATTAAGAAGGTAAACTTTGTCAAGGAGCTTGGATACAAGCTTCTGAGTGTATCTTAATTTTGTGATCAGAATCATAACATGCTCTTTACTGAGCATGAGTGCATTGTTCTCAAGCCCGGGGTGGTCATTCCTCATACGCATATCCTACTTAGAGCCCCTAGGAGAGGGGACATGTATAAGATGGATTTGCAAGAAACATCTCCATCAGGAGAAGTTTCATGTTTTCTATCTAAAGCAAATAGTGATGAGTCTTTCCTTTGGCATAAAAGAATGTGTCATGTAAACTTTAAAAACATGAATAAACTTATTAAGAATGATTTGGTAACTCGAATGCCGAAGAAAGAGTTTACAAGTGATGATCATTGTGTGGCATGCCTGAAAGGGAAGCAACACAAGGTATCTCACAAGCCAATGGAAAGAAACTCCATCACTACTCCCCTACACTTGTTACATATGGACCTCTTTGGCCCCACTAGTGTAATGAGTCTAGGAAGGACCTCTTATTGTTTAGTGATCATAGATGACTTTACAAGATTCATTTGGGTCTTCTTTCTTAGAAGTAAGGATGAGACCCCTGAGATTCTAAAGAATGTCATCTTAAAGATTGAAAATTAATGTGATCATAAGGTCGAGACCATAAGATGTGATCAAGGAACTGAATTCAAGAACTAAATCCTTGATAAATTTGGTGATGAAAAGGGTACTACAAGATAATACAGTGCTCCCAGGACTCCTCAGCAAAATGGTGTTGCTGAGAGGAGAAACAGGACACTAATTGAAGTTGCAAGAACCATGTTTTTTGCCTCTAAGCTACCCATCACCTTCTGGGCAGAGGCAGTCAACACTGTTTGCTATATGCAGAATAGAATCTTAGTGGTTAAGACACATGATAAGACACCATATGAACTTTGGCACAAGAGGAAACCTTTCATTGGTTTTCTCAGGTCATTTGGATGTCCTTGCACCATATTGAATACCAAAGATCAAATTGCCAAATTTGCTGAGAAATTAGATGATAGACATTTTATTGGATACTCCTCTCTAGCTAAGGCTTATAGAGTATACAATCTCAGAATCAGAATTGTTGAGGAGTAAGCCAATGTAACTTTCAATGAACACACACCTTATGTACCTAGTTCTGGTCCTGATTCGTTATTTAATCTTGATTTAGTTACCGACTATTTTAAAATATCTTGTGAGAATGTTTCAGGGTCTACAAATATTTTACCAACATGTGATCCTGATCCAAGATTTGAGTTGAGAAGGCCCTCAAGCTATACATCTTCATCTCTAGTTGTAACTGATCCTGCAAATGAAGTTTCTATTAGCACAACAATGACAAATTCAGCTAATACATCTGAGAGGCTTTCAAGTTCTAGCTCAGTGGCTCAATAACCAGATAAATAAGCTTCAAATGTAGAAGACCATGTTGGTGGTGAAAGTGATCAAGAGTTTCTTGATGCTAACAACCACTCCATAGAAGACAACATCAATGATATCACACACTTATTAGATCAAGTCTCACTTGATAAGTGTGCTCATGAGGTGGGAGAATCATCTTTTCCAAATCTAAAATTTTTTAATCTAGATCTCTCAGCAACTTGCTATAATCCCTCAGCTAAGGATCCACAAGTCTCATCCCACCTCAAACATCATTGGAGATGTTGACTCAGGGGTAAGAACAAGAGGACAAACCCATGAAGAAAATGTTTGTCTTCACTCTTGTTTCTTATCTCAGATAGACCCAAAGAATATTAATGAGGTTCTGAAGTATGGAAGTTGGGTTGAAGCTATGCAAGAGGAACTGCATTGATTCAAAATACAAAAGGTTTGGAACCTATGTCATCTTCCTTATGGGAAGACTACTATAGGAACCAAATGGGTTTTTAGGAATAAGAAGGATGATAGAGGACTTGTCATAAAAACAAAGCTAGACTAGTTGTTCAAGGGTACACTCAAGAAGAAGGAATTGACTACATAGATGTCTTTGCGCCTGTGGCAAGACTAGAAGCTGTTAGGATATTCTTGGCATTTGCTGCAACCTAGAACTTCAAGGTGTATCAACTTGATATCAAGTGTGCTTTTTTGTATGGGGTGATTGATGAAGAAGTGTATGTCAAACAACCACCTGGTTTTGAAGATCCTGATCATCCTAATTATGTCTACAAGCTTGATAAGGCTCTTTAAGGGCTGCACCAAGCACCAAGGAAGTGGTATGAGACTCTATCGTAGTATCTCTGCAAGCATGAATACAGAAGGGGTACTATAGATGGAACTCTCTTCATCAAAGGACAAGGAAGTGACTTAATGCTAGTTCAAGAATATGTAGATGAGATCATCTTTGGCTCAACTCATCCAAAGCTCTGTAAGGACTTTGAGAAGCTGATGAAAGACAGATTTAAAATGAGTTTCAAGGAGGAATTTAATTTCTTTCTAGGAATTCAAGTGAAGCAAGTTGAAGATGGGATCTTCATAAGTCAGTCAAATTATGTTCAGGACATACTTAAGAGGTTCAACATGACTGACTGCAAGGTTGCTAAGACACCCATAGCAAGAAACCACTCCCTTGGACCTAAACTTGAGGGGGAGTGTGTGGATAACACCTTTACATGGCTATGATTAGGTCTCTTTGTACCTTATAGCTAGCAGGCTTGATATCATGTTTGCCACATGTATTTATGCAAGATATCAAGCCAACCCCAGGATGTCACTTCTGATCACTGTCAAGAGAATTCCAAGATATCTTAGAGGTGATTCACCACTTGGTCTTTGGTATCCTAATAATTCTGATTTTAATCTATATACATATACAAATAATGATTATGGTGGTTGCAATATGACTGCAAAGTCTATGTCTGGGGGATGCTAGTTTCTTGGTGGAAGGGTAGTCTCATGGCAATGCAAGAAACAATCTTGTGTCTCTGCATCTGAAGCTAAATACATTTCTATTGCAAGCTATTGTGCTCAAGTGCTTTGGATTCAAAATCATATGCTTGACTATGGATTAAACTTCAAAGACTCCCATTCACATAGACAACAATAGTGCTATCTTTATTACAGAGAATCATGTGTAGCACTTAAGGACAAAACACATCAATATCAAGTATCATTTGATTAGAGATAACTTTGAAAAGGGATTAATTAAATTAGTTAAGGTTAACACAAATGAAAAATATGCTGATCTGTTCACCAAAGCATTTGATGAACAGACATTCAAGTATCTCATATAAGCTATTGGGATGATTAACCTTGAGTAGCTTTTTCTTAAAACTAATTCATATTATTTCTTAAAATCTGTGTGTCCTATGTTGTCTATTTTATCAACTTCATAATCTCTTGTTTTCTCTGGATGAAAATATTTTTATAAGACTTTCCTTAGATTTTTGAGAAGCTTGATCTTTTAGTCCTTCGAAAGATATGGTTTATCTTCGGAAGAAACTTATGCCTTTAAAACAAATATCTGCTTAAGTAAAATTGCCTTCGGAAGAAATTTCTAAAATATCTTCCGAAGCTTAAATATTCTCTTAAGCACTTATATGTTTTCAAGGACAACTTTCTTCCGAAGCAAATTAACTCCTGGAAGCTTTATTTTTAACTAAATAAAACTTTTAAGTCTTAATTCTCTTTCAAAAAAAATTTTTCAAAAGTCTCAGGAAATTCTACCGAAGTCATTTTGGCTTCAGAAGCTTTTTCATAAAAACTTCCGAAGACAATTTACCTTCGGAAGATTTTCAACATCCAAGAAAACTACTTTTCGAGCAAAAAGCAAACTACTTTTTCAGAGGTGGGACCGACACCGGATTTCAAAGTTTATCTTCTTTCATTAACTTTATCTTATATCTATTTCATATATAAACCCAACGGTTCCCCCCTCTTTCTTTATCATCTTCAAATTCCTCCAGACCTAAATTCCGAAAATTCTCTCTCCAACCGCCTTTGTTCTTCATTTCCTTCACCGTTAAGTTTTCTGAAATGGCCAACCTAAACCACAGAAATGACTTAAACTTTTCCATGCAATTACACAGCCAACAAAATCAAGTTGCTCTGTTAAACTCTGAGAAAGATCCTCATTTCTTAGAGTTTTGTCGATTTTTGGCTCTGTCCAACTACTTCACCTCCCTTACCATAGATCCTATTCTCTATGACGATCATTTCTTGATTTCTTGAAGACCAGTGAAGAGGTTATTCTAGACGGGGAGAAGGCACTGTCTGCTACAATGCAGGGGAGGACAATATTCATCACTCCAACCATTATAAACACCCACCTTTAGCTGGATGATGAGGAAGGTGAGTTGTCTTTTCCTAAAGAAGCTGCCAACCAATCCTCTAGCAGATGGGCTATAAGGGGGATTTCTCTGTAAAGACCACTAGGAAAGGGAAGGTCTCATCCCAGTGGAAGTACTTACTTCATGTGGTCATCCACAACTTGTCCAACAAGCATGGGGGTTGGGATCAGAAACCTGAGGATCTTTCCTTCATAGTGCATGGGATGGTTCAAGAGGTCAAGTTCAAGTATTCTCAATTTGTTTATACAAACCGACTTGCTAACTTAGACTCCTTGGAATATTATATGTTTCCTAGATATATTCAACACATTCACAACTATGAACTGGGCTCACAATTGAGGGAAACAGATAATGTTCTTAGATTGGGACAAATGAAGCCTGACATCTTTAAAGTCTTGAAGAAGCCAACTGTTGGCTTCTCTAGGGTAGAAACAACTCTGATCCCAAAAATGTTAGAGCTCATTGCTCAAGGTGACAACCTAGCAACACAAGCTAGTGTTGAACCCACACCTTCTACCTCTCAACCACTCCAAATACCACCACAAATCACCCTCACTTACCAAAGAAGATCCAAACAAACCCATGCACAAGCTATTCAGTTTGAGCAGGCCCCCATATTACTACCCACACAGGAGGAAGTGGACACTGGAGCTCCCACTTCTTATTAGGAGCAAACCACTCCCATCTCTTCAAGAATCAGTGCTGAGGTTCCTCATACTCAGCCTGATGAGCTCATTAGCCCAAAAACCTTAAGCCTTCACTCTGAGTCTCAACACTCTAATGAACAACCTTCAGGGGAAAGTTACAATCCCTAACCTTTAGATCTAAACCAGTTAATCTCTAACCTTGAATTCTATGATGATAAGGACTTGGGATTTAGTGAGTACCATGAGTATCTTTTCTCTTCCCGTACTCAAAGAGAGATGAGTGCTCTTGACTCTCCCTTTTCTAGCCCACATCATTTACCTACTACTGAGGTGGATCTCCCTGAATTTATTTAGGAAGTCCATATGGAAGAGGCTCTCACTTCTGTAAGTGATTACATCATTAAGGCCTCAACCGTTGCAACTCAGCCCAGTGATACTCTATCTGAAGTAATAAGTGAGCAGAGGAAAACCAACAACGAAGAATATCATGTTGGTGGTGAGATTGAGGACCTTGGTCCAATTATCTCATCCCCTAGTGAATCTTGTAATGAATAGGAGGAGAATTTGAGACTAAAGGTGCAAAAATTCTCAAAAACATGCACCTACCTCATCTCTAAGGTTAGTCACTTGAAATCTCAGGTGACTACCTTACAAAACAGGGTCAATAATCAACCACTTTAGATCTCTTATCTCAAGGATAAACTAGCTAATAAGCCTTTAAGAGGAGCTCATCCAGGAACACAAGAACTTATGGGTGTGATTGACCTAACTCCTAGCTTACCTATTCAAGTGGGTGATGCTACCAAAAAAGGGGAGAAAGTCATTACAGTCAAAGAACGTAGGAGTTCTTCACAGAGCATGGACTTTGAGGACTCACCATCCTCACTTGAAATTGTTAATACTTAGCAACTTCCTCAAGTTCACATTGATGTGGACTTTATAGACTCTTTCATTCAGAGTCTCTTTGAGAAAGGTATACCAAGGACAGTGTCATCTCCACCTCAAGGAACTTCCAACTACATCATAGGGTGGATGTATGATGCGGACAGAAGAGCCCTTATACTTTCAAAGAGTTCAAGGGAAGCAAGAGGTCTTCAATTTTCAAACCTTGAACTACTTTGAAGGTCTTGACCTTGTCACTATGCCACTTGTCAATCCAAGCCATTCAAGACAAGCTAACAAGTTGGCTCAAAGGATTCAAGATAAGATTACTAAAGAGTTCAACCTCAGAAGGAGACAGAGGCAATTAGGCAATGTCATTGGTCAACTAGATGTTGAGGCAGACCTTGAGATTAGATTCAAAGGGAAAACCTTGGCTGAAGGCCAAGTGACAGAACGTGATAGTCCTGTCACACCTACAACTGCTTCAGAAGTCCATTCACT
>BJCM01211327.1:0-13324 GCA_018326385.1 Flaveria bidentis
TTGGTGTCTTCGGGAAGGTGATAAAAGGACCCTTTTGTGAGTTGTTAGGGTAGCAAATGAGATGATGTTGTGGTTCACTACAATCCCTTTCAACAACATAAAGGGTAAAACTCTACTAATTGTCAATAAGAGTAAGGCTCTTGAGGTTTTTAGTCCTTTTAATGACCATACATTAGTGTGTCCATTGTCTAGGAAGAGGGGACATGAACATCCTTATAATGTCCCTATTCTCAAGAGTTACGTATCCATAATCTCAACATACTTGAAGAATTGTTGAGTTATGGTTTCACCTGTTTTGAAGGTGAAGTTCTCAAACTACTACTTCAAGAGGTCTTTCTTATTTTCTTTAGCTTCATTTGACCCTCATACATTAGATTTAGTGCATCTCATAGTTGATTAGCAGTTTTGCACTTCTTGAAGCCTTTTTAGATAGAGTTTGGAAGAGCATTTTGGAGGGTGGTCATGGCTTTCTGATCTGCATCAATCTTCTTCCAGTCTTCTTTAGAGTAGTCAGCCACCTCCTTTGGTATCATGCCATCTCTAGCAGCAGCTAAAAAGGTGCATGGTACATGAGGTCCAAATACAATAGATCCATCATCCCATTGTCTTGAGACTTGATGAAGCTTTCTATTTTTTGGCACCAAGTATCAAAGTCATCAGTGGAGACTTTGTCATAGTATTGGTTTCCATATAAGCTTTCGTGAGAGGTACCATGTGAGTTGTTAAGCGATTTATGAAACTGATGGGATTTGAGATAGTGAGATCTAAGAGCCTAAGACGCTCTGAAACCAATTGCAGGACTATTTAAGGGATGGTCAATACAATCAGTTTCACAATGAGAAGAGAACTTGAACACTTAACAGATCAAACATGGAACCGGGTTTTAAGTAAATGATACTAAGAATACAAGTAAGTAATATGACATAACAAAGAACAAGATAAGTATGGTTTTCAAAAATATAGTATATTGCTCTCAAGTTCTATTACAAGTATTACAAATCATTAAAATAAATGCAAAAACATGAGATACTTTATACTACATCCTATGAAAGCCACTTGGAAACACTAATCTAGACAACAAGATAAATGTATAGTCAAAAGGCAGATTTCTTTTGACTTGTGACTATGACATTCCATATCTCACATCCTAATCTATTACAAAAAAGATAAAAGGTACAACGTAGAAATTACATATCAATGACCATAATATACAGTTGACAAAAGTCTGGACCTTTTCACTAACTTAGATAAGTTAGTGAGTTTTTAGAGTGGCAGCGGAAAGTTGTTCAACTTTCTGTAAAAAGGCGATTAGAGAAAGCATGTCTTCTCTGTCTTCAGAAGAAATTAGTCTTTAGTATTTTGGCTTCGAAAGACTTCATCTTTGGCTCGAAAGATTTGGTCTTTGGCTTCGGAGGATTTTACACTTAAAATATTTTCTCTGACTTGTGTAAAACTTCTAAAGTAAAGGGTTGTTTGGTAGCATTTGAATCAACCTCTTAATGGTTCAGATGTCTGAATGGTTCAGAACATAATGGTTCAGACTGTTTGTTTCACAAGCAAATGTCTTAATGGTTCAAACATTTGCCTCTGAATGGTTAAAAATTATATTAATGTTGAATGGTTAAGAGGTCTAATGCTGAATGGTTAAGACCTCTAGCTGAATTGGTCAGACAATTGCCTTTCAATAGTTAAGCAATATACTAGCTCTTAATGGTTTAGATCGCTTATTGGTTGAGCATTTAATCATTCAGAAGTTGTCAAATAGCCCCTAACTTTACTTTTTACTTCATGCATATATGCTGGAAGCTCTTTGATTAATTTGATTGCATCAGCCTTTAAGTATAAACCTTATAGTCACCTATCCCACATTTACTCCGTTAACAAGGTTGATTTGTTGCCTTTATATTAAGCAAGTAGTGAAATTAATTCTTTGACTTCTTTATTAATGTTTTTCTTGTTAGTTTTCACATGTGTATCTTTAGAAGAGGTCTTCAATCAAAATAATCATTGTTCACTTGGATTTGTAATCATTTGATTGCTATTCACTTGGATTGGTAATCATTTGATTGCTATTACTTGAGTATGTTGTGTGGCTTATATTTATATTTAATTAATAATTACTAAAACATTTAAGTTATTAATATATTATTTAAAATTGTTGTTTTTTAAGTTTTATAGTAATACATTTCATTGTTATCTAACATTGTGTTAATAATGTTGGAGGTTCGCTCTTGTGTTTCTAGAGCAAATTGTTGACATAAAAATTAAGTAAACGTTCTTTCATCGGTAAAAACTTTGAGAGTGATATTTGAAATTGATATTGATTGGTGGGAGGAGTAAAAAACGAGCATTGAACGAATTACGAATAGGATTGTGAGCTTATTTCTTCTCAACAACTCAATCCCGGTGTTAATACACGTCTTCGGTTGGATGAATGATCTATTTTTTTATGAACAAACGAAAAATCTTAGAAGTGCATGTAAAGATTTGAGTGAAATTAGGTATAGATGATATGTGAATTATTTAAATATTATTGGTAATAAAAATTAAATTAATATTTTATTTAAATTAGCCTATTAGCTATAATGCAAACGGTCAAAAAGGAGTATCGAGTGCGGCACCCTGCTCCACATACGTCCCCTGCTGTCATGTCGTCTCTTTCAAAGGGTGGTACAATAGTCATTGTAGTATCAAGCAAGTATACAGATGTCGCATCCGATAGCATGCCCACTGCATGCCACCACCATGCCCACTCCCACCCCTAACATGATTGATTAAGGTAAGAATTCATTAAAGCATTTACAGTAGGTTTTTTATTTTTTGTGTGAGTATATGCTTTATATTATAGGGATGATTGTAAGTGACTGTAAATGAAATATAGATAAACTTTAATATTTTTAAAAATAGTTGTAAGTATAGTATAGAGAAAAAATAATGATAAAAATACAAAAAAAAGTATTATTTAACTTAAATAGAAAAAAATAATAGTTATAATATAAATTTGAGTATGGGAATGGAAAATAGTATGCATGTTCTTACAAGCATAAAACTAACTTTGGTCCGGTATTATTGAAATGATCTCATGTGTCATTAACCACACATCTTCATTTCTATTGAAGGCGGAGCATTCATATTTACTTTATTACCCATAATTTTATAATTACATTAATAATTATTAATTTTCTTTTTTTTAATTAAATAATAATTTTCATATTTTTATTATCACTTTTAGTTTCTCCTACTTTCATAATCATTTTCAAAAGTTATTAAAAAATTTTAATAGGCATACACCGTGTCTCATTGTATATACAAATAAACAAAAACATTTTATTTATTCTTCACTAATAATGCTCTTATAGTGTGGGATTGTTGTAAATCTACGGTTATCATCTAATATATAGTTTTCTCATAATTTTGTATTTCACATGTTGTAAACCTATGATTAATGATTTCTCCCGACAATATCTTTGACCTCAATATGAATAATATTATATAAAAATATTTCTTCACGTGTAGTTCTCTTACCTAAGCTATTTTTCTTATGTTCATCATTATAATATCTTTACCAAAATTCAACTTTAAGGTGTTAGATTTGATAAACCTCCCAAAAGGGACTTGTTGTCTAACCTGTGCTCACAACTTATTATTTACTTAAGGCTTTACTTTTATTAAAAGTAGCTTAAAACGTAAACTTCTTGATAAATCTCACACAAATGGAAGAGTACAAGCTCACAACACACGATAACTGGCCATTAAAGTTAACTTTTTTCATAGCATGACTCTAAACTTGACTTGGTGTATAAGTTACACACTTGTAACGCAATCTATCAAAACCATCTTTAGGTACAATTCCAACATTATGATCACTAAATTTATACATAGTAACACACTATGTTTGTCTATATATAAAAAAGGGTTGGACAGAAAACACGTCCCATATCAAACACAATGAAGTGACTTGAAGTGAACTCTACATGTAGTTAAACTACATCAAAAATAGGCGTAACACTATCCGAAATGCAACTCTCTTAGGACATATCTATCGCAACGCCCATGGACGGATATACAAGAAAGAGAGATGGGCGGAAAAACTCATATGTGTGGGCGGTCAGACGAGAATGCGAGAGGGGAGGAGAGTGAGGCGCGCCTAAACCGACACAAATGAGTGAGGCCTGTGCCCGTGCCCGTCCCCCTGCGGTTGGAGATGATCTTATATTTATTCAAAGGTCTATGCCAAACCCTTTGAATACCAATTTCACATCCTACTTAAAATTACTAACAAAGGAATATAGCTCGTCAGAAACAACTCAAATACTCCAAACATACAACAATGAGACCCCTTCAATGAAGATTACAACAACAAAACTATAATCAAAATGAAAATAGAGAAAAAATAAGAAGATATTAACAACATTCATAGGCCCCAGTTTGATTTTGTTTGTTCTGCTGATCAGAAGCTTATTATAATTTGTCTTCTAACAGAAACTGCCATTGATAATCGATGCAAATAGCAATTGCTCCCAAAACCAACACGTATCAATGAAATCAACTGAACCAGAAACCTAATGAAATCAGCACAAGAATTTGCGTCAATTATTCACATCAAAATGAGTATTGCATTCATCCAAAAAGAAATCACTACTCTCAATCAAAGTCCTCAACGAATCAAAGGTGAAATTGGGAGAATTAGGGTCACTAGTCGGAGACTCTGTACAGGAACTGAGTGTCGAAATTCGGTTAATAGACACACAACAACCACCTACAGAGCGTGAAACCGAAGGCCGATTATCCTTCACTTTCTTCAGCGATTTGAATCGCGATAACACTAACCTCTTGGCTCTTCTTCCGTAGCCACTGCGCTTCTTCTGATTCTTCCTCCTTCCGCCACCAACATCACCACCGCTTTGCTGGTTGACCGACTCGTCGGACATAAAATTGGAGAGAAGACGAGTGATTATGTTGATGGAATTTACAGCATCGATGAAGAAGATGATGAAGGAAGAAGGGATGAAAATTTTTGGGGGTTTTGAGGGTTGATTAACAGTTGCGTGAGGGATGATGAGTTGACAGGTGGGAGTACGTATAGGTTATCGTGTTTGACGTGCCTACCTCACATAACTGATAGCCCTTGGGTACGACAAATATGCGTTTTCTAGATATATGATATTCACAAGGTCATTTCAGGATAATGCTTGTGCCCAATGTAATTCTTGTTTGACAATAACAAGAATAAGATCAGTTGTTATGTTATGTAGTGAGATATGGTAAAATAAACAAATTATATTATAATAATAATAATAATATATATTAAACGTTAAGTTGTCATGGTAAAAAGTAAAAACAAATGAATTATTTAATATATGTAAAATTTCAACTAACTTTAGCATTTCCAAAAAAATAAATGTAGCATCATATAACTAACTCACAGCTTTAAAATCTAAATATGAATAAGCACTCTCGTGTGTTTGTATTTTGTAAAAGCAAATGATAAAATGGTGACTCGAAAACGTATGTAGAAACAAACTTATTATAATAGTGTGAATTAATAATTTAATAATTAACATTTCAATTGATTTTAATAATTTAAAATTATATAAAAATTACTCTAAGCTAAATAAAAAACAAGAAAGTAATAAAGTAAATGTAATAAAACAAAAGGTAATAAAAGAAATTAAAAATTATCATAAATTATTAGAAATAAATATAAAACAAAAATGAAAATAGGATATTAAAAGAAACAAATTGTACTAAAAGATATTCAAAACTAAAAAATAAAAAAATAAAAAAAACTCAAGAAAACCAGCCTAGGGACGAGGACATGACCTCAAACGCGGGTCATTTCTGTGCGTATGGTGCATCACCACAAGGACAACCGCTAACTTTAAAAATTGTTTTTTCTTGCCTTTAGGGTTTCGATCTATATATACACGTCTTAAAACAAATAATGTGACCTATATAAGTAAAGATAATCAATAGGATACCCATAAAAATTTTGTCATGTGCTTTACTGATCATAGAATTTCTTAAATGATTTTGTAATTAATAAATTAAGAATATCTATAAATATAATTACGTAAATGAAAGATACTGATATTGAAATAGAAAAAATACATCAAGTCATAGCAGTGGTAGTGTGTTGTAAAACATATGGACTTTTAATGTAAACTAGAGGGTTACAGTATCGCGCGTTGCGCAAGTATTTTAAATCACAAAAATAGCTCAGATTCATCTACAAGCCAAATATGATTGACGTGCGAATACAACGAACAACAGCCTGTTTATGGTTACATTTACACATGGTTGCCAACAACCTGTTTATGGTTAGATCATCATAGTCAACGAACAACCTAAGCGCTTTACAACGGGATTTTATCTACGATAAAACTAATGCATCAATTTCGTCAATGGCCCTTTAAATTGCTCGTGTTTGCATGTAACTCAAGACTTGAAAGCAAGGGTTCATTGTGACTGCACCAACTGTGTTAACCACACAAAAACAATGAACCACTTGTATTCTATTCCCAAACCAACGATTAAACAACCCTAATAAAAACATGTTGGTGAGTTTGGTTTCTATTTCACACATTTCTCAAATCAACAAAGGCTCAACCATCTAAATAAAAAATAATAGAAGTTAAATGCAACAAAAAAAATCTAGCTACTTCTCAAATGAAGTAGAAGTCCTCAGATAAGACCATCCTCATCCTTGTTGAACTAAAATTAAAATTAAGATTATGGAAATTTAACAGAAAACTCCAAATGACAAAAGACATCATCAACAACATGACAAATCAAATAAGTTCTCAAATGAGTTCGTGCTCATCATCATTGCACTAAGCTTAGAACCTGCGATGACAACATTCAAAAGAAAGCCCCAAATAACATATAATGTGTTCTTAGATGCGGCCATCAGCATCATCATAGAACCATTTGGGTGTATATCCGAAACATTAAAATGGAAACCCCATAAGTACAGCAAACAGAGCAAATGGGTTCTCAAATGAGGCCTACTCATCATCATCGAACAAACAACAGCAACAAAATGATGCATCAACTAATTTTAATGGTTTCTACTATGAGTCCATCCTTGTAATCATTGGCAGCCATACTTGCATCACCGCCAACTGTGATGGCCACCGAGAAATGTAACCAACCAACTAAGGGCGGCGTCCAGCGGCGGATACATGGTAATGGCCGACAGAAGGTCACAAAACGGCTGTAAAACGCCACACAAACTGGGCCGGCCACCGCATCCACCGCCACCGACACTGCCTCCACCGCCACCAACAACGTCTTGTTTACTCCATTATACATCTAATCTGTAGGTTTTAAGCCCCATCAGAGGACCTCGGTCAAAGCAAGATGACACGATGAGGAAACGATGGCGAAGCCGGGGTTGCCATCACGTACACCGATACAAGCACCGACCACCGATCGGGCTTAAAGAATACGCAAGATCGATAGCAGCAGGACGATGACGACGCCCAACAGCCATCTCGTCAGCCGTCTCCACATCTACCAGACATGCATATCACTTTCTCCCTCTAGAACTTCTGTTAATATATAAACCTATTTTTAAGAGGACCAGAATGTACAATGTCACACCCCAACCTTGACGGTGAAATCTTCAAGATGTGAGGGTTAAGATTGTTCACAACCACATAACGTTATCTTTAAATGAAAATATTATTATCATAAATTTCAAATGCAATTACAACCATAAGTCTTAATATGAAACAAGTCAAAACATATAACAAAAATAATCCAAGCTTTTTATTCGTTAATCTAGGTCCAAATGCTAGTTTTATGCAAACTTCAAATGATGACTACAAACTTGGGAATTTTCTAAAACATGTTAAAAATAAAGGTCAACTATGAAAGTTGGTGAGTTTTCAAGGGTTTAATATGCATAATATATCAAAAGGTTACAAGTAGCAAATCATGGTCAAAGGTTATGAGAACACATATAGCTACAATCAAACCTCGACTATGATTAAGATTACAATTGTACTTGGTTCCCATGATGAACAAGTCATAAGTCATCAGGAGCCGGCAATACATCGACTTTAGCACCAAATAGGCTTGTCAAGCCCATAGATCTATGACGTCGCCAGGCTTGCAATAGTTAATGATTGTCAACATATAATGTATCTCTATAAAGCTCACAATAACACAAATAACCATGACAAAAAGTAAAGATGAATTGCGTGTGCATTACAAGTATAAAACGTTTACAAGTGTAAGTTAGTAAGTTTAACATGTTTCACCCCAAAATGGTATGAAATAATATAAAAAGGGGCAAGAAAACTCACATGATATATATATAAGATGATAACAAGAATTTAAACGACGTTCCAACGAGTTCCCTTACAAGATACCTAAACGTATATATTACAAAATTAAGTTTAATAATAAGTTTAATGTTTTAACGAGAACTAGGGTTTCAAGTGGAAATTTAGGGTTTTGATAAATAATATATAATAATGAAAACACCTTATCTTTATTTTTAATGGAAATGATTTATACTAATGTAACACCCGGTTATTTTTCTTGAAGCCAAAGAAAGAAGAAAAAGAAAGAAAAGAAATAAAGTCCAAGTTGAGGGACCAATCTTGCCAAAAAAACGAAAGGTTTGGAAGAGTGGGTAAAAGGGAATGGCAGCCCATTCCCCTCTCCTATTCTTACCTCCATTTGGCCAAGGAGAAATAGAGTGAGAAAAGGGGGCAAAAGCTAGGGTTTCTTGAAGAACCAAGTGCAAAAATCGAAGTTAAGCGGGTTTATGGGAAGCTCTACTCGAAGGGGTTGTTAATGTGAGTTCTAGGACCCCTCTTTTACACATTTTGACTGAATTTGGGGCTAAAACACATATCAAATCCTTTTAAGGTGTTGGGTATTGAACCCGTATGTATGTGTATGTGTGTTATTTGGGTGGGGTTTGAGTTCGGACCATGTTGTGCTTGTGTGGTGTTGTGGCTGTGTTTCTAGGGCTTAGGATGGTTGGTTTTATCCTAGAACAGGTTAGATAAGGGGTCGGAGGCTGAAACTACAGTTCAGGTTCAAAGAAGACTGCATTCTGCACCCAGCTAGGGCTCATGCGACTGGAAGCCATGAGACCGAATAGCATGCGACTGGAGGTCACGCGACCGAATGGCATGTGACTGAAGGCCATATGGCCAAAATCCATGCGACTGAGGTTCATGCACATGGGTGCCATGCGATTGAGGTTCATACGCATAGAAGTCATGCAACTGAAAGACATGTGTCTGGATGTTATACGATTGAGGTCCATGCGCCTGAAGGCCATGCGACTGAGGTTCATACGCATGAAAGTTATGCAACAGAAGGCTATGCGACTGGAAGCCCATACGCCTAAGTGTTCATTCGCCCATAGTTTCCATTCGCCTTAGTGTTCTCATGCGCCTGGAAGGCCATGCGACTGAGTGGTGCCCATACGCCCAAATAGGGCTCATGCGCCCGAAGGAACATAGTTTACTTTCTAATTTTCGGGGAATGTGTAGATGTAGGCTTTGACTTGGGAGATTCCCTGGGGTTCATTTAAGTTGACTTTCGAGGTCATAGATGATGTGATGGGCAATGTATGATACGATAATGTATGATTGATGCTTATGTGATGGTGTATGTGATGTATGATGGTATGTATGATGTATGTTATGTATGATTACTTTCTTGTGGCTTTACGTTAAATATCAATGAATGAAATGAAAGTATTATGTAACGTAAAGTGGAAGATAATGAAAAGGGGAATGTAAAGAATGAATGCATGCATTAATGAACAAAGAAAAGTAAGTCTTGCAAGCCTTGTATGTGGAAACACGCCCAATGAAGGGTGTTAGTTCAACGGTGTGTGGGTTAGCTACCTCGGAAGGATGCACACCGGGGTCCGTCTTTATGACCGACCATTTGTATAGAACCTTTGTCGCTTACCCTAGGTACTGTGGTCAGGCCACCAGGTGCCATGACTGGGGGTCTATGACAAACCTCGACCTAATACCCGCGTTATGCATGACGGTGAGGTATAGCACATGGCAATGATACACCTAAATTTACCCTAGGTACTGTGGTCAGGCCACCGGGCACCATGACTGGGGGTTTATGATAGACCTCGGCCCAGTACCCGCTTTATGCATGACGGTGGGGTAAAGTTCATGGTTTGGTATGGAATGTAAAGAAGTGAAGATGAACGTACAAATGAACGTAACTTATGAAGTAAATGAAAGTGAATGATAATGACGTATGATGAATGAACGGAAGTTAACGAACGAATGATGAAGATAATAATGATATTATCTATGTGTATGTATGGTGCATGATCACGTATGATAGTAAAGAACGGTTTTAAATGAAAGATAAAGTATGTTTTATTATAAAACTAGAACTCACTCAGCAACGCTGACTTTTATGTGTTTCTAGTTAGCAGGTAAAGGTTGATGAGGATAGCATGGGGGTGGCTACTCGGCTCTTTTGGATGACATCCATATTTATAATGCTTTTGTGATGTAATACAACAAGTAATTTGATAACAATGTATTATTTTGCAAATGATTTTATGATGAAATGGAATGTTGTTTTAATGTTTCTGCTGCGATGTTTCTTCAAGTTAATGAAATTATATGTTTTATGTGCAATGATTTACCAGTTGTAAGCGTCCCAAGAACGGGGCCTTACAACTAATTAGGTAGTTTTGCCATAAAGAAAAGAATTTATAATATTTGACGAAACTTAAATATAAAGTGTAAATACCTTTTTATATTTATTTACCAAATTTATGGTCTTTAAACAATAACATTTGAACTAATAATAATTTTAGTGATTTACAACATTACTTAGAGTCTATATATAAATATATAAATATATATATATATATAAACCTAAATATAACTTTTGTTTTATAGAAATATCAAATTATTTAGAGAAATAAATTTACAGGAATTATTTGAGTGATCTTAAAAATAATAAATTTTATAAAAATTTATTTTTACAAATTTTCAGTGATATTCTATATTTTTAGAGGCTGAAAAGCCTTTTAAATAAATAGGGGAGGTCGTAGGGTTCGAACCCGGGACCTCTAGTATGGAATGTGGGTGTGGAACCAGTAAACCAAGGCCTTTGCCACATTAATAGTTAGTTTTAAAATCTTAAAAATATAACCCAAATGAAATCCCCAATTCATAGGAACCCTAGATCAATCGAACCCAAAATTTAGCAACGAATCGAGAGTTTCAACTCGATTAACCTTAGGGATTTTGATCCCTAAGTGAAATCGAGTTGAATGATGTATTAAACTTGCTTGATTGCAACCAAGTTGAAGTGTTTAAGCTTGGTAAAACTTTGGTTCTTTACGCGATGAACAGGGGTCTTGATTTCGATGTTTTTGTTGTATTTTCAAGCAATTGAGTGCATAATGAGTTTAAAGGGATCGAATGTGATGATTCCCCTCTGTTATATAGGTTCAATTTAGTTGATTCAGTCCCGAACGAGTTTCTTCTTTGCTTCGTTTGCTTCGGTTATGATTCAGTGATTAATTGGTTGTTAATCTCGAATTAACTACACATTTAGTTTCGTAGTGATTATATGTACGTTTCTAATCAATCAAACGATTCAATTCATTGAATTTCAGGTGAATTCGACTGTTATACATCAGTTTCAAGTGGTTTTGTTGGATCAAGAAGAAATATGGTGCAACCAAAACCAATTCACTTAGACAATTTTGGTACTACATGCAAGGGCTTCCGAAGCTTAGCATGGAACTTCCGAAGGTTGTAGAGTTCTTCCGAAGACAAAGAGAAAGATCAACTTCTAAAGACAGCACTCTAATTCCGAAGTTAAGAGCATGCTTCCGAAGATCAAGTCTTAAGAGAACAATCAGAAGACTACTTCGGAAGTATAAAGAAAAGAAGAAGTTCCCAAGCATTAGAAGAAGCAGTCTCTTCCGAAGTATAAGTGGCTTCAGAAGAAGTTGTTCTTCTGAAGCTACTTAATCTTCGGAAGACACTTCTATGAACCAATGGACACAAGTATGGTCTCTGACACTCCTGTTCAGAGACAAACACATGAGGAACCACAGAGCCACACTTCAACTTCAACTTCATCTACTCCCATCATCACTGTGTCTGAGCCACCTCAAGTCATTCTGCAGATTGACTCAAAGATGCTCGGTGATCTATACAGACTCTTCACCAAGTTTCTGTTCAGATCATCCACAGATCAGCCAAGCCCAGATGCTGTAATGCTTTACTTTGGAGCTGAAGAGCTTAAGAGGCTGACTGCACCTTCTACCACTGTGGAAGAAGTTGGTTAACCTAAGGTCCACATGGAACCTAAGATTTAATTCGAAGGGGAAATGGGGACTGATGGCCCAGCAACTGAAATAGTTGGGATAGAATCTGCATCACCTCCAACTTTCGAAGCTGAAGTTAAAGCCTCGGAAGAACAAGCTGAATCTTCCGAAGCTGAAAAGGAAGCTGCAGAAGGACTGTTTAAAATGTCCGAGGAACTGATCATCACAGATGCAATCCTTGAAATGGCATCTAAGGTGAACAGTGAGGACTTTCTGATTCCACCTCCATCCCAGATACCATCTCTGCCTCTCTCACAATCAGAAACCTCTCTCCAAGAACCACCACAGTCAGGATCTTCAAAAGACAACGGAAAAATGAAGATGACTGCGGAAGAGCTTCAGGAAGAGGAGAAGATTGAGAAACTCAAGAAGAAAGGAAGACTTCATACTAAGAAGTTGCTAGCTGCCAGTACAAAAGCAGATGCATCCAATTAGGAGGCTGTCACAAATAAAAGGAGAGAAGAGATCATTGACCAGCTCATTGAAATGGGAGCTGCCAATGAAGAAACACTCCTGCTACCATTAGAGGAGTTGGTGGATCTGGAGAAGGCAACCAGGCTAAAACTTGAGGAAGAAGCCAGATTGGCCTTGGAGATAGAAGAAGAGAAACAAAAGAAGGTTGAATTGCAGCTAAGGAGAGACAGGGTAAACTTCCTACTCTCTAGAGGCTTCAATCTTCAAGAACTTTCTCCACACAATGATAATGCGATCCTCTGGCTCTACAACAAAGAGCAGGATCAAATGGAGAAAGAAAGGAAGAAGGTTGCAAAAGAAAAGGCCAGAGAGAAGAAGAAGAAGAAGGAAGAAGAGGCTAGGGTCACGCCTCCAAGAAGCTCACTGAGAAGGCCTGGATGAAGGACTATCTTCGGGCTCATGGCTTCTCTGGAAGGCAGGTGAGTCCCATGTCTGAAAGGACACTCCAACGGATTGTCAGTGAAATTAAGGCTGACATCCGGATGGGGAAAA
>BJCM01211328.1:5000-10604 GCA_018326385.1 Flaveria bidentis
ACTAGTTTAAATCATTATAAAAAATATAATACTTAAAATAAATCTATTAAATAACATATTAATTAGAATAAATTTATTAAATAGGAGCAAACTAGAAACTATTATATATAATAGTTGTACCTTGTGCTTAAAAAAATTATATTAGATGTATTAAATTTTGAGTAGTATTACAAGTGTGTTATCCTCAAATACTTTATATATTAGTATAAATAATATAGATATTGATTATTATTGCCATCATAAGTATAAAAGTATTTAATAATTATATAGTTAAGCATTCAAATAATATTCTACTTATTTATAAATTTAATAATAATACTAATAATAATAATTATTATTATTTTTATTATTATTATTATAAAAATATTAGTACTTATATAGTTAAGTATTCAAATAAGATAATACTAAGTTTAAATGTTAATTTAAAGTATTATAAATAATAAAATATGTAATGTTGTGAATTAAATAATTTTATATTATTAAATAATATGTTAATAATATGAATTAATTAATGTATTAATTAGAAGAAGATTTTTAAATGAGGGGAAAAATAGGAATTATTGCATAGAACACTTGTATCAAATATTTAAATGTTTGCATTAGGTGTTTTAAATTTTTGTGAAATTACATTTGTGTTATATCTTTATGCTTTATATAGTAGTATAGATAAAAGAGAGGTCCAAAATAAATAAAAAAATGACAAAACAATATGATTTTTTTTTTACAAAACAATGTAATCAAAATCCAAAAACCATAAAGGCAATGCTTCTTCTTTTTACATATATAAGGGAATTAAAACTCACTTAACTAGATGACCTTTTAACATGCATGACACATATAATACAAACATTTATATGCATGTGTGTGTGTTTTGGAAAAAAAAGATGCAGGTTTTGAGTGAATAACATGGAGGATGAATAGAGTGTGAAGTAGTAGTTGAGTTGTGATGTTAGAGATTCTTTTGAGGCTTACAATTTGGGCGTCTCTTTAGTTTATCTAAACTAGCTCATATAAAACCCATTTAGCCTAAATAATATTTTAAAATAATTAAATAAACAAAAAAATTGTGGTTAAAACGCTCAAATTACGACATTTGACAGAAATAGTGAAAGAAACGGTGAAGACATTATGAGAGTCGAGAAGGAGTGTAAACTCAAACTTGTAAATTTTATGGATTTATTTATGATTTTGATTTGATTTGAAAAACATGAGAAGAATGGATTTTTGAATTGGATTATTGATTTAATAATTTGTTATTTATGGCTTTTTGAGGATTAATATAGTTATGTTAATACTTTGATGGATATGATTTTTTATTTATGTTATTTTAAGTCATACCTTTGGATATAATACATTTTTTTTTGAACGGACAACAAATAATTTTTTAAGTCCGATCACAAGGGTAAACCCATTGGCGAAAGGCACTGACGCCCGCGAACACAGACAGCGCCGGTGACCAAGCTCCCCACCATTTCAAGAGAAACTCATCACCTAAAGGTCCACTGTGATAAAACCCTTGGCACACTAAAATAATATTGCATCTAATAAGACTCCAACTCATGACCTTTACTTTAGAAAGTCATAGGATGTCTCCTCCTAAACCAGTTGGTCTAGGACTCATCAACAATATAATACACTTGTAACTTGATTTTAAGGTTTGATGATCGGGCATGTTAAACTATTTTTTTATCTATATAATTTATTTTTAAACGATATTTTTTCTTTGATTTCAATAATGATAGAACAATTTCAGGACCCTTTTAACTATATATAATATGTTATTATGTACAATAATTTTGTTTTATTTATTATTATAACAATAACAATTGCTAATGTGATAATTAATTTTATTTAAACAAAGTTTAAAGTAAATTACACAAATCGCTTTTAAGGTTTGCTTAAATTTCATCTTTCGTCTCCGGAATTGAAAAATTACAAGTTTAATCCTAAGATTTGAAACAATATAACATCTTTAGTCTCTGTGTCAAATGATCGTTAGTTTTGACGTTAAATAGCTGTAATTTGACAAATTTATACCATTCTTCTTCTTCACAATCCCCACCCCACATCTTCTTCCCCGTTTTCTTTAGACCACCACACTACCCGATCTCAACTACAACACCACCACCCACATCCGCACCACCCCCACCATCCCCATCTCCACCACCACTCCTCCCCTACCATCACTACACACACCCATCTCCACCGCGACCACCACTGTAACACCCGGATATTTTCTTCGAAACCGGCGAAAGAAGAAAAAGAAATAAAGTCCAAAGTAGGGGGATCAAACTCGCCAAAACGGGAGAAAGATTGGATGAGTGGGAGATAAGAGGGGAGGGCAACCCACACCCTCCCCACACTTGCAAAAACTCAACCAAAGAGAGAAGAGAAGGAGAAAAGTGAGAAAAGGGGGTTTCAAGCTTGGTTCGTGTGGATTCGAGCGTGAAAGTTGAAGTGTAGCGGGTTGAATCGAAGCTCTACTTGTCGGTATTGTTTGTGTGAGCTCTAGGACCCCTCTTTTACACGTTTTTAACTGATTTGGGGCTGGAACACATAGTGAAACCCGTTTTTGAAATGTGTGTGTTTGACCTGTGTGTATGTGTTTGTGAGTGATGCGAGTGGTGTTTGATTTCGGGCTTGTGTGTGCTTGAATGGTGTTGTTGTATGTTTTCCTAAGGTTTAGGATGGTTAATTCGGGCTTAGAAGATGTTTGGAAGAGCTTGGAGGTCGAAAATGGCAGATTAGGTTCGGAATGAACTGCATTCTACACCAATTAGGGCTATGCGACCGAATGGCATGCGATTGGAGGCCATACGATTGAAAGGAATGCGACTGAGGTCCATACGCATGGTAGTCATGCGATTGAGGTTCATTCGTATGGGAGTCATGCGACTGGAGCCCATACACATGCCAGTCGTGCGACTTAGGGTCATTCGCATGGGGAGTTATGCGACTGAGGTCCATACGCCTAGTTCCATCCGCATTAGGTCCATTCGCACAAGTGTTCATCTACATTAGGTACATTCGCATGGGTGTTCATTCGCATATTATTCATTCACATGATGTTCGGCTGCCTGGAAGGCCATGCGACTGAAGGGTGTCCATACGCCCAAGTAGGGCTGGTGTACCCGAGGGGAACGTAGTTTATGTACTGACTTTCGGGAGAAAGTGAAAATGTAAGTTTTGACGTGGAAGGTTCTCGAGAGTTCATATAAGTTGACTTTGAGGCCATAGAGGATATGTTGGGCATAGATGATGATTTGTGATGTGGTATGATTATGCATGATGTATGTTATGTATGTATGTATGATGCCCGATATGATGTTGACTGTGTTTGTTGATGTTCCTTATTATTATGTATGATTATTTTCCCTTGGCTTTACATTGAATGTTAATGAATGAAATGTAAGTATTATGTAACGTAAAGTGGAAGATAATGAAAAGAGGAACGAAATGAAGAATGCATGCATTAATGAATGAACGAATGTAAGAAAGACTTGCAAGCAATGTATGGAGGTTCACACTCAATGCGGAGTGTTAGCTCAACCATGTGCAGGTTAGCTACCCCATGAGGATGCAGATTGGGGCTTAATCCGTGTGATTAAGCAAATGTATGGAGGTTCACACCCAATAAGGGGTTGTCAGCTCAACTATGTGCAGGTTATATACCCCATAAGGATGCACACAGTGGTTTAGTCTTTGTGATTAACCAGACGTATGGGGTCCTTGTCACTTAACCCTAGATGAATTGCTTGGTGCTCTAGAGGGGGGTTAAGCACATGACAGGACCTAGATGAAAACGATAAGATAATAAAAGTACGAAACGAATAATGATGAAGATAATAAATATTATCTATATGTACGTACGATGTGTGATCACATTTTTAAACTTGTTATGTTTTGAAGGAAAGTAAAGAACGGTTTTGAATGAAAGATAAAGTATGTTTTATTTTAAAACTAGAACTCACTCAGCAACGCTGACTTTTATGTATTTCCAGTTGGCAGGTAATGGTTGTTGAGGATGGCACGAGGTGGCTACTCAGCTCTTTTGGATGACATCCATATTTATAATGCTTTTGTGATGTAATGCAACATGTATTTTGTAACTTGATAACGATGTATTGTTTTGCAAAAGCCTTTATAATGAAATGGGATGCTTATCTAAATGTTTTCGCTGCAACATTTTTATGTAAAATGATGAAAATATATCTTTTATGTGCGATGATTGACCAGCTGTAAGCGATCCCGGGAACGGGGCCTTACAACCACTCCTCACCACCAATCACATACACCCATCTCCACCACCAACAACAAGTCACCAATCTATAACGAAAACTCGCCACCACCACCACACACCCCATGTCCACCCCATACCACCACCACCTTTGCGTTTGCTCACTTTTCTTTCTAACGTCGATGATAACATCTTTCCGGCGACAAAAGACAAAAGGTGGGATGGGGGTTGAGGTATTTTGGTAATGAGAAGTTGGGGTATTTTGTATTTGCAGGGTGATGTGTCGAAGGTTCTCCACAAAATGGCTTTGTGGCTATGGTGGGCAAGGGGGCTTGTGGTGGTGGCAAGAGGTAAAATCCTCATTTCTTAAATTCTAATGTAAAAAACTAAAGATCGTTTGATACAGGAAAGTAATATGTTATATTTTTATAAAACCTTAAAACTAAATATATAATTTTTAGTCTCAATGATGAAATATAAAATTTAAACAAAACTCATAAACAATTTGTATAATTTACTCTAAAGTATATTTTTTCTTATGATTCATGGTAATATTGTAAGGGGGTGTTTGTTTAAGTCTTAATGACACTAGTCAGATGCAAAAGTCTGACTTGGTCAGACCTTAGTGTTTGGTTGAATACCATTGATTTAATGTAACATCCGCCCATTTTCAAATTATGAACCCGAATCCAAATTTTTTTAGAGTGTTTGTTTCAATGAATTAAATGTAACTCGGTGTAGTTTAACCAATATTATAAATGGTTTTATTTAAAATATTCATTTATTTAAATCATTTGAACAAATTATATTAAGGTTGTAAACATTTATTTTTAGGTTGAAAGTTTGTTTTGTCATGATAAATAACTAAATTTAAAAGTCTCATAAAAAATTTATAAAACGTTTATAAATATTTTGTGAAATAAATAGATTACTTAAAAAGGTTTATTAATCTTAGGGTAAAAATTGACATTTATAATAAACTTGAATTACAAGTTTCACATAAAATGATAAGTATTTAAACTTCAAAGGCCAAGTTGTAAATTGTTCCAAACCCAAACCATTCCCCCCGTTTTGACCCTATTTCCAGTCAGACCTCCGGCCGAACTCTGGCGAGGTCCAGCCACATCAAATAAACCTATTTCCAAGTGTATCAAACCGTTACTCTTGGTCGCGAGACCGTTTCAAACTAATAACCGCTCATAATTAGAATTATTCAACCGTTTAACACCTTCGAATCGAAACCGAAATATCACATTCAACCTTCGATCGGTTCATCTGGGCAATCAACATAATCAACCAAACTATTTGATCAAAAATATTTATGGGTGAGTTACGAAATTAAAAATATCAATAATTGTTATTAATGT
>BJCM01211333.1:0-10054 GCA_018326385.1 Flaveria bidentis
TTAATGGACATCTCGAAGAGACTGTCCATATGGTTCAGCCTGATGGTTTTGTCGATCCACAACATCCTAATAAAGTATGCAAGTTAAAGAGATCAATCTATGGATTGAAACAAGCATCGAGAAGTTGGAATCAACGTTTTGTTGAAGAGATCAAGAAATTTGGTTTCATCAAGAACACTGACGAGGCTTGTTTATATAAGAAGGCTAGTAGGAGCATAATTACATTCTTAGTATTGTATGTTGATGACATACTACTTTTTGGAAATAATATTCCAACCATGGAAGGTGTTAAAACCTGGTTAGGAAGTTGTTTTTCCATAAAAGATCTCGGTGAAGCCCCCTATATTTCGAGAATAAAGATCTATAGGGATAGATCAAGGCGGTTGATAGGTCTAAACCAAAGTGCATATATTGATAAAATCTTGAAATGGTTCAAGATGGAAAACTCTAAGAAAGGTATGGCACCTATTCAAAAAGGGACAATATTGAGTACATCTCAATGTCCAAGCTCAAAGGATGAGCAAGATTGAATATAGGACATCCCATAGAACATTGATGTGGTTAGTAAGTTATGATCCAAGTCAGGTCATACCCAATAACAAACTTAGCAAACACCAAGTAATATTTAATTGATGATATGATCATGCAATTAAATAATTACACCAATTTAGAAAAGGGTTTTCTAAATAAGTTGCATATGACATGAAACAACTTATAGGGATATTTTGTTCGTGGGTATTATTTGTAATATTATTTAAATTGTTTAAATAACATCAAGTAATAAGAGTGTGTATAAGTTATAATTAAAAGGTTAATTACATAACTTATACTAGTGATTAGTTAAATAAAATGGTTGATAAAATTGGGGGAAAACCCTTTTTTAAAAGGCATTTTCGCCAGCCCCTTTATGGGGGTTTGGTTCAAGTTTGTCTCGGAATAAGACACTCTTGATAGTCACACACTCAACCTCTCACTCTTTCTCATACATGCAAGAACCCCAAGGACCATTTTCTCTCTATTCTTGAAGAAGAACAAGCTGAAAAAAACATTTTTTGCAACTCCTTTTGGTTCGTTTTTGGTGTTCAAATCCTAGCAAGAAGATGTTTGCTTGATCCTTGTGGGTATGCAAGCTTGAGGACACCTCTCCTTGGTTTTTTTGTCGTTCAAGAACCTCATTCTCTTCATCTATCTCACGTTTTCGGCAGCTCTACAAAGGTAGTTTGTATGTGTTGCTTTTGGTTGTTATTTCTTCTTGATAGCTAGTCCATTCACATATATTTGATCCTATGTTCTTGGGTTTATTGTTATGTAATAAGCCTTAATTTTTAGTTTACAAAACATAATATTAAGGTTTGATTCCGCTGCGTTTTCTTGTTTAAATGGTTAAACAACACTTTCATAATGGTCCAACAAACCCAACACATTACATATTAGATCTACTTCCGAAGCTTATGAAAACTCTCCATCCGGAAAGTAATCTTTACTCTCGGAAATAGAATTCTACCTTGGGAAGTAAATATTTCCTCTAGAAAACAAATTACCTTCGGAAGTAGTTTATACTCGAAAGAAAGACTTTACTGTGTAATGGAAATCTTTTGGGCCCCACACTGTAAAAAGTAAAGATTTTGTTAATTATGTCGGATTATTTAACTAAACTAAAACCTTACCGCCCCTGTCACATCTCCTATTAAAATATGACATCATCTTATCCAAACCACTTCTACCGCCATTTCACCCTCTTTTAAATAATCCCGACTATTCACTTACATCTTCTTACCACACATTACTGCTCTAAAAGCTTTCTTCATTCTCAATTTACCTAAGTCCAAACTCTTCCACTTTCATCTTTCGCAAATGGCACTTAACCCTCAGCACAATCAAGTCGAACTTCTTGATTCCTCAAGAGATGCTGACTTCTATGAGATCATCTCGTTTCTTATCCAAACATCTTATTACACTGCCCTTACTATTAATCCTACCGTGTACTCCAATCATATGGTTGAATTTTGTGAAAATGGTCAAATTGAAACCCTAAATGGGATTCCTGTAATACGACCGAGCATTTGTGGCCAGTAATTGGTCATTATTGAACAACTCATCAGGGAGCATCTCGAGCTTCATGATGAGGGTGCCCCCATAGTGTTCCCCAAAGCAGATTTGGACATTACCTACATCCAAATGAGATATGGTAGAGACGTTAGCAGGTCCACAGTCTACAAATTCAACTTCTCATAGAACTAGAAGTTCCTGCTGCATGTCTTTCTTCATTGCATGTCCAATAAATCTGGGGAATGGGATCAAATTCCATACGAACTAGGGTACCTAGTTCATGGAATAGTGAGAAGACTTAGATTCAGCTATTCAAGATTTGTGTTGACCAATCTCATGTGAAATCTCCAGTGGGAAACATTCTTCATGTATCCCAGATTTCTCCACCACATAATCAACTGTGAACTGGACCAGAGTCAACTTGTCTGTGCAGCTGCTCTGACTATCCCTTACATGAGGCTGACCATCTTCAAGACTTTGAAGAAAGCCTCCACCAATTTTACTAGAAGATACACTACTCTGCTTCCAGGTATGACTGAGCAAATAACTCCTAGTCATGTCCATGTTAATCCCACAGGTGATGAACCAACACCAGCAACTGTCCTCATATTGCCAAGTCTACCTTCTCATCCTATCACAATCACATATCAAAGATGCCCCAATCAAACCATTGTTCAATTTTCTCTGATTTTATAAGCTCCTCCTATTCAATCCAAAAGCACTAGAGTGGAACAATGGGCTCCCACTTAGTCTGAGGTCTCACCATCCTTCATATTTAACCTCATTATGGTTATTGAGTCTCCTTAGTCTCAAACCCATCAGCCCGAAACCCAAACTAAAACCGATTAGGGTGAGTATTTGTACTCCTCTGAGCAACCAAGAAGGGACAACCCCACCATAGGCTTAATGCATGTAGACATTGATCAAGGTCCCGGGTCATTAGGTTTAACCTCTCTATCCTTTACTGACCTTCTTTTCAGAACTGATGAAGAGATTACGTCTCTTCATGGCAATGAAGTTCATCTACAACACCCTCTCAAAGATCAAAAGAGCCTAGAGAGACCTCTTATCTCTAGCCCCCATCAACAAACCTTTAATGAGGTGAGTCCCATTGATGTGTAGGGGACTCATGCAGATTCAGCTGCCACTACAGAAGGTGCCTCAATGGACCTTCTTGACAGTTGTAACATTTCTGAGACTGAATCTGCGGCAACCATGCCTTTTGATGACTCTAAAAGAGATATCGTTAAGCAAGGGAAACTAGGGTGCCAAGAAACCCTATCTGGTGGTGAGGGTGAACATACCAGGTATGTTACCTCATCTCCCTATGATTCTTCAAAAGAAGATTAGGGAAGAATGCAACTCCTCAATCAAGACCTTCTGACTAAAGTCTCAAATTTTGAATCCAAGGTTAGGACTTTAGATGATAGGTCTGCCACTCAGCAACTTGAGATTGACAGTCTCAAGGCTCAACTTGCTGAGTAACAGATTGAGATATCAGTTAGGCATGTACCCATTCAGGTCTCCTTGACCTCTTCCTCCAACTCATCTAGCTCCCAAGATGATGCTACAAAAAAGGGGGAGAGTGTTCAGAGATAAACATCTATGGAACCACTGAGCCAAACTTTAGCTTCAAGATATTCGCCTCCGATTGCAACTACCTTTCTTAAGCCATCCCAAGTTGTACTACAAATAGACCCAAGGATGCTCAGAGATCTCTATAGGCTCTTCTTCAAGTTCCTATTGAGTTCCTCTCTAGATCAGCCTAACCTTGATACGACTATGATGTACTTTGGAGCTGAAGAGCTTTAGAGGATAAGTGCACCTTCTACCATTATGGAAGAAGTTGGTTAACCTAAGGTCCAAATGGAACCTGAGATTAAATTCAAAGGGGAAATAAGGACTGATGGACCAGCAACCGAAACAGTTGGGACAAATACTACACTCTCTCTAACTTCCGAAGCTAAAGTCAAAGCCTCAGAAGAACAAACTGAATCTTCCGAAGCTGAGATGGATGCTGCGGAAGGACTCTTCTCCTTGTCCGAGGATCTAATCATCGCAGATGAAATTCTAGAGCTGGCATCTGAGGTGAATAGTGAGGACTTTCTCAATCAACCTCTAGCTCGGACACATTCACTACCTCTCTTACTATCGGAACACTCCCTCGAAGAACCACCATAGTCAAGCACCTCCAAAGATGATAAAGGAAAGAAGAAAATGACTATGGAAGAGCTTCAGGAGGAGGAGAGGATTGAATTGTTTAAAAGGAAAGGTAGACTTCTGATTGGGAAGCTGTTAGCTGCTAGTTCCAAAGCAGCTATAGCCAACCAGGAGGCTGTCAACAACAAGAAGAGGGTAGAGATCATTGACGGGCTCATCAAGCTTGGAGCTTCCAATATAGACATACTCCTGTTACCATTAGAGGTGTTGGTAGAGCATGAAAAGGCAACCAGGTTGTAGAATGAACAACAGAAGGAAGCAGCACGGTTGGTCTTAAAGGAGGAAAAAGAAAGAGAAATGAGGGAAGTTGATCTGCAGCTCCGGAAGGAAAGGATATCTTTCCTAACCTCCAGAGGTTTCTCTCTTCAAGAATTATCTCCACATAATGATGATACGATCCTATGTCCCTTTAACAAAGAGCAGGATCAACTAGAGAAAGAGAGAAATAGAGCTGCAAGAGAGAAGTTGAGGGAAAAGAAGAAGGAAGAAGAAGAAGCTAGGGTAACTATGACCAAGAAGATAAGTGAGAAAGCCTGGATGAAAGACTATCTCCGGGCTCACAGCTTCTCTAGCAGGCAGATGGAACCCATGTCTAAAAAGACACTAAAACGAATTGTTAGTGAAATCAAGGCTGACATTCGTATGGGCCAAAGGAAAGAGATGTATAGAAGGGTACATGGGATGATCTTCAATCCAACCACTAAACCCCAACCTGAACCAATTCCCTCTCCATTCCCCATCAAAACTGAACCCTACACACCTAAACCTACACCACTATCCTTACCCATTTCCTTACCTAAACCACCCAAACTACCCATCCTCCAACCTATAACACTCTCCAGAACTACTACACCACAACCTTCCAAACCATCCCTTCAGCCTTCCAAACATCTATCCTTGGAAGAATTCAAGGTAATCAAGACAAAGCTCACATATTGCACCACCCTGAGCGATATCTCTTGTGAGGAAGACTCTGTCAAACTAACTTATGTGGATGGATCATCATGTTCCCACACATGAGATCAATTTCTTGATCTACCCAGAGGAACACCGGACCATGCTGCTAGACTTCTTGGTATCACCTTTGACTCCTTAAATGATGAAGAGAAGAAGCTGAGAAGAAAGTTGGTGACTCTACTGGATTCAAAGTGTCACACCCCCGCTAAGAGCAGAAACACAGGGATGTAACAAGACGGGAATCGTCATAACACATGGTAAGCAATAGAGATGCAACATAATAATGATGACAAGCGTGTCATGACGACACCTGACAACAAGGGCACTTGTGTCGTGTTTAGTCAATATTCACGACAGCATAGCGATAAACATACACAAGCAAATGATCACACAAACATATATGTAAACATTGTAATGTATTTCCCACAACCCGGGAACAAGTATCAAAAGAGTAATGTTGTTTAACAGACTACAACAATATTTCCAAAATGTATGTTTAGTCTCAAAAATGCATCCTAGGGTCTTCACTAAGGCAGCACACCTAGATCTTCATATAGCATTGTCACCTTAAAAGATATGCTTAAAATTGTCAACAAAATTGTTGGTGAGCTCGCAGGTTTAAAAGTAAATAAGTAATTGATGTTGTATAATGTTTGTTGTGGAATACCGTGAATACAGTTATAAGTAAGCAAAATCACATGACATGAGCTTTACAACCAAAGCTAACGACATACACAAAGAATCTTGTCGGAATATATTCACCCAAGGCCCGAGGCCCGTTCCTGGCGACTGTTGGTACTAACTAGTATACCAACAAACGAGGGTGGGGGTGTCAACCCAGTAGTGCTACCAATACCTATCAGTCAGTTCCCAAACTAAAATTAAATGGTTGTAAGAAAGAACCACACAGCAGACTCAAGCATGTATAAGATAAGTACTCACAAAACAGTAGAACGTTGATTCCAAGTATGTAAATTGTATGTATGTTGTACAACATGAAAAGTGGGTGAGCATACTTTTCCCCCAAGTTTGTAAATGATTGTAAAGTTGTATAGCATAAAAGGGGCCACGAAACTCACTTGTTATAAGTATGAATGATCAAGGTTTCCAACAGTTGTATGTAATGAACAGTCAAACACCTATTGACAGTTATTGTTAAGCATTAATGAAATATATAAAGAAAATAGTAATATTCGGTTGGTTCGGGTTGTATCGGGCCGGTCGCGGGTAACACATAAGCAGACACACGTATTAGATCTTATTTAGATCCAAGTACTACGAGTAGTTGTCATTGCCAATGATATTTGTGTAAAGATTCCATTCTTATAAGAGAAAGTATTTGTTAAACATTTGTAATCCCAAAAAGGGTTGTTTATAACTGTAAAATGTTAGGTTGGTTTAATTTGGAATAGTATCTACATGTTGATAGCGTTGACTTTAATATTTGTGGTCAAGCAATGACAACTGTGTTAATGTTACCTCAACATCATCACGTCAAGCAGAAGGGGTTCACACACACATCAACTTCAATCTCATAACAGACCAGATGCACAACTCAACACTCCATTCGCACGAATCAACCCTCATTCGTACGAATCAGCTTCATTCGTACGTTTGAGCCTTCATTCGCACGATTGGCATTCAGTCGTACCACACAATACCTAGTCGCACGAATTAACCTCCATACACACGAATCAACCTTCATTCGTACGAATCATCTTCATTCGTACGATTGAACCTTCATTCGTACGATTGGCCTTCAGTCGTGCGATACACGCACAGTCGCATACATTCATTCAGTCGCATGACTCAATCGCACATAACATTCATCCGCATTGACTCAATCAAACACAACATTCAATCGCATGACTCAGTCGCATGACATCCCCAGTCACACGACTCAGTCGCCCGAATGACACAGTCACATGACTCAGTCGCACGACTCACCCAGTCGCACGGCTCAGTCGCATGACAGACCTAGTCGCCTGAACTGCAGGTTTGCGACTGCTGAAGTGTAGAGCACCCTTCGGCTGCCCCGAGCACAGGTTTTACACAACAATGACTTCTAGAAACACACTACAAACACACAAAAACAAGAAGCACACGCAGAAAGACATCACACACAACCACACGACCTCTTATATTCTGGTTGACTCGAACACCCGAAACCCTAAAAATGGACAGCAGTAAAACGAGCAAGAAAGGGACAACCAAGGTCGTCTACCTGCAAGGATGGAGTAGACTAAGTTGTAGATGAAGTATAGATGACGAAAACGTGACCAAACGGGGCGTTTTTGGTGCAAAGATGAAGATGTAAGGTGAAGAAGAAGAATCAAGAAGAAGTGAAGAAGATGAAGAAGAATGGCTGGGAATGGGGTTTTTATACCCATCCCATGTTTGCAAAATGTCAATTATAGTCCCTGCACTTAGCCCCCGAGTTCCAAAAGTTTGTTTCGGTTGAAAACGACTTTAAAAATGTTTGTTATATTAGTGTTAAAAATGTATTTAATGGTAATTGGTAACTTAAAATAGTTTTATTAATGACAATGGTTATATATAAAAATGATATATTTAGTGATAATGGTGATGAAATTTGTAAAAGTTTTAGGCTTAGCATATGTTCACGAAGAAAGCACAAGCACAAGTATAATAAAGCAAGTATGATCTCCACACCAGGAGTTCTTGAAGAAGAGGAAGAACGATCAAGGAAAAGTTAACGGATAATCACGTTGATTGACGGACCTTAAGGTGACGGATGTCACAGTATCCCCCAGTTGAGAGAATTTCGTCCCGAAATTCAACTGGAGTTAGGTCCAAGAGTGTCATCCTCGAATAGGTGTGGATATTTAAGCTTCATCTGATCTTCCCGTTCCCATGTAAACTCTGGCCCGCGTTTTGAATTCCATCTTACGCGAACAATTGGTATTCTACTGCGCTTCAAATGTTTGACCTTTCGATCCATGATCTCAATGGGTTCCTCAACAAAATGAAGCTTTTCTTCAATTTTGATATCCTCAATTGGTACGTGAAGTGATTCATCAGCCAAACACTTCTTGAGGTTTGACACATGGAAAGTATCATGCACACCACTGAGTTCTTGTGGTAACCTTAATCGGTAAGCCACTGGACCAATTCTTTCTGTAATCTCAAATGGTCCAATGTATCTTGGGGCTAACTTCCCTTTCTTTCCGAACCGAACAATTCCTTTCCAAGGAGAGACTTTGAGTAAAACTTGATCCCCAACATTGAATTCTAGAGGCTTCCGACTGTTGTCGGCATAGCTCTTTTGGTGATCTCTAGCAGCCTTTAGTCTATCTTTGATTTGGAAGATCTTGTCAGTTGTTTCATGAATGATCTCTGGGCCTGTTAACTGACTTTCACCAATCTCGCCCCAACAAACGGGTGATCTACATTTCCTTCCGTACAACGCTTCGAACGGAGCACACACAATGCTGGTATAACTGACTTTCACCAATCTCGCCCCAACAAACGGGTGATCTACATTTCCTTCCGTACAACGCTTCGAACGAAGCACACACAATGCTGGTATGATAGTTGTTGTTGTAAGAGAACTCAATCAATGGTAGATGAGTGTCCCAACTACCATCAAAGTACACGCTCTCAGCATGTCTTCTAGCGTTTGTATAGTTAATTCACTTTGACCATCTGTCTGAGGGTGATAGGCGGTACTCATGTCTAATCAAGTGCCCATAGCTTTCTGAAGTGTCTGCCAAAATCGTGAAGTAAATCGGCTGTCACGGTCGGATATGATTGACACCGGCACTCCGTGTCTTGTCACGACCTCTTTTGTGTACAATCTCGCCAATTTATCCATTTTTGTAGTTTTCTCGAATCGGAAAGAAATGAACCGACTCCGTGACTTCGAGTCATGCCCGCTGCTTGTTCTAGGGAGTTTCGTAATAAAATCCATGGCTATGTTCTCCCATTTCCACTCGGGAATCTCAGGTTGCTGTAATAATCTTGATGGTTTCTAATGTTCAACTTTAACTTTTGAGCATGTCAAGCATCTGCTGACGTACATAACAATGTCTTTCTTTATGCTTGGCCACCAGTACAGATCTTTGAGATCGTGGTACTTCTTGTCTGCACTAGGATGAATAGAATATCGCGTCTTGTGTGCTTCATGACTAAGTTACATACACCTCCCCATCTGGGTATCTATATACGGTCCATGAAGTATTGTACACCATCGTCTTTGCAAATCATTTGTTTATCCAACCCTCGGAATTCTTCTCCCGCAAGGTTTTTTTCTTTCAACGCCTCACTTTGTGCAATTTGGATCTGAGCTTTCAAATTCGTTTGAATGGTCAATCTCAAAGCTCGAGCACATAGTGGTTTCACGCATTCTTTGCGGCTTAAAGCATCAACCACCACCTTAGCTTTCCCCGGATGATACCGGATTTCGCAATCGTAGTCATAAGAAGCTCTACCCAGCGTCGCTGACGCATATTAAGATCCTTTTGATCCAGAATATGTTGGAGGCTCTTATGATCTATGTAGATGATAAATTTGGTTCCATACAGGTAATGCCTCCATATCTTGAGTGCGAATACTATGGCCCCCAACTCAAGATCATGAGTTGTGTAGTTCTTTTCGTGCACCTTAAGTTGTCGTGAAGCGTAGGCAATCACCTTATCCTTTTGCATTAGTACACATCCCAATCCTTGATGTGAAGCATCGCAGAAGCCACGAAATCATCAGTTCCGTCTGGGAGGGAAAATATCGGTGCGTTACACAACTTATCTTTCAGCGTTTGGAACGCTTGTTCTTGTGCATGTCCCCAATCAAACTTCTTGTCTTTCTGAGT
>BJCM01211334.1:0-26540 GCA_018326385.1 Flaveria bidentis
ACCAACAAGATGAGTGTTGTGATGCTATATTATCTGATTTATGAATTATGTTATGACAGTATGGTTGATCTGATTATTAAGTAAGGTTTGGTTGTATATGATGCATCAATAATATTTTGTGTAAGATAAACCTATGAACTCACCAACATTATGTTGACTATTTTGAGTATGCTTTTTCAGGAATTCATCATGTCTAATAACTTAATGTTCTCTTTTGATGTGTATAACAGCTGGGGAGAAGTTGTGGGGAAAGTTTGTGTGAATCTAACTGTGAATATGTATGATCTCAGCCTATCGGTGGACGCGCATTTCCACCGTTACTGAAGATGTAGCAGTTAGAAATATGTTGTAATAGGATTATATTTAGATCAAATTTTGACTATCATAATTTAATGTAATCCTAACCTTATTATTATCTCATGAATTATGTTATGTCTATTTTGATATATGTTGTTGTGCTATCTGATAACCTCTGTTAATCAATGAGTTCTGTAATAGGAAAGTCTGTGTGAATCTAACTGTGAATATATATAATGATTTTGCGTATTAAAAACTAATTAGTAATAAAGACTTTGTAAATAAACCAGAAGAGTAGTATTCTTAGTTACTTAGTAACAAAGATATTTAGCTACATTTACATTTTTCCTCTCTGGAAGTTGCTAATAAAGTTCAATATGTTAATCTATGATCTTGAAATTGAAAGTAACCCAAAATCGTTGAGCCATTAAACTAATGCCTCATTTTAAAGATGCTACTCATTGCATTCGTGTACCTGGAGGTTCTAAAACTGCTTGATTATTTTGTTATTACCTCAAAACTAATTTGATGAAGTAGGGTATTTTGCTATTTAATAAATTATTCAAGAACTTTTGCATTAAGATAACCTGATTAAAAGTGATTGATACAATATAAGTAACAAACAAAACTATACTAACAACAATATTGGATAATAATTATTGATGGAGCTTGGGATTTTAAAGGATGATGACAGGAATAACATGTGATAATTCTAATTTAGAGCTAAAACTACTTGTTCTAGATTGGTTGAATAAATCAGTACGAATATTCAATTGTATGATCCATCACTTAAAATTACAATGATATTACAAGGATCCGATAGAACTACTCAGAATAGAAATACTCACCCCCATCAAGTTGTGTTTATGTATGCATCCCCTTTTCCCTCGTTTGTGACCAAACTTATTCGATGCTTGAAACAAGAGCCAAATTACATACAGGAGTTATTTGTAAATTGAACAACATATAAATCAATTCAGATTACCAATATACCAGGATTTGTAATTTTAGATTTCATACAGTCATGTTCCATATATAAAGCCCGAATAACAAATACATATTTAGTTACCTGAACTGAAATATAATTTTAATGAATAACTGAAAATTATTTTCGGCTGACCGCCCCTAAACACACTGGGGGTTTTAGAAAGTGTTGATTCAATTAGTTTTCAAACCATATTCATTGAAATACAACTTCAAACATCATATTCAAACTCTCAAAAACCACACAGTACAAACTCTTAGGTAAATCCATTCAACTAAGATACAAAAATAAATATTTAGTACCTATCACTAATCAAAATTGTAAATTTAGGTAAAAATGTTGCATTTTTTAGGATCTTTTTATGATCAATATAATACACATATACATATATACATGTAATCATGACATATAAATGAAACAAAGAAGAGCAGAGTACTTCGTTCCCTTTTTCAAAAATTTATCGTGTTTTATTCTCCATATTCCTCTCAAGCTTTAACTACAAATCCAAAACAAATTGATGTCGACTTGATCTGTGTATCATGCTTGTTTCCCCTTTTTCTTTAAATCTCCAATTACATATCGGTAAAATATGATGTGAGCTTCATCTGCAAATCAGAAGTATTACAACTCTAAGAAAATTGTCACTTTTAGGGTTTTTGAAATCAAATCCAATCTCGTTCTTATGATGCATCGAGGGGAAGAAATGGGAGGTTGGAGATTGATGAAGCAAAGGTCACTAACAATTGGAATCAAGAGCAAATCTATGGTTTCTTCGCTCGGTAGATTTGGGGAAGAAGGTAAATCATAAGATCCGATGGTCTAAATCAGGTAATGATAACCCGTGTGTAGTTTACATTTGGGTCACTTTGTGCGGGAAACATGATGTTGATAAGGTATTTGCGGTAACATGTGGCCCCTATTAGTAAACATTTATTAGTATAAATGTATAATGAATAAACTATAATTTTTTTAATATTATATTCTTACATAAATACCCGCAAAAGTTTGAATCAGTAATGCATATCCTTCGCATCAAGTGTTTTAAGCCAATTGAGATACACCAGAAAAGTTCACTTAATTACTATTAAAAACAATTATTGTTTGTCTCGTTTACGGGATTTGTCTCATGTAGGGAACATGAGAGAGCATCTGAAACCCTTTACATCATTTTAAGTTCACAGAAAAAATAATTTAACAACTAGCTAATTTATTATCTCACTTAAATTGCATTCCATAAATAATTTAAACTGTGAGTCACGAATGTCGTTTTAGAAAATATATATTTTATGATATTTTTTCTCTAAAGAAATGTTGTATGGTTTGTAATGACAAATGCATAGCTAATCGTGAAGAAATTTTATTTAAATCCACCCAAATGTTAAATTAATGTTACAACAAACTTAATTACAAATTTAGTTTGGTTTATATTAATTAACTATTTTTAAAAACGGTGATCCAAATGTAACACATAGTTACATTATCAGACCTAAATAAAAATTTAGTTTGTTATTTAGGGGAACGAATATTATGAAATTATAAATTATAAAATTTATCTTATATTGATATACCCTTTAATATTCATATCAGTCAGTGACAAAGTTTATACTATTTAATGGAAAGGGGTGTGGGCAAACTTAATATAAATATAAAAATTTAAAATATCGATACCAAAATTAACACTATGCACGAAAAATAAATGGAGGCACCATCCTAATGAAGCTTCACCCGTGATATTAGTTATTTATCTTCTTTATAATTGAAAAAAACTAACAAAAGCAAAGTTAAAAACCTTATTGATTTAAAAACTGCTTTTGTTAAATGTTGAATAACAAACTAATTTGGTAAATATTATGTGTGAGTTCATAAAGTTGCAAATCTATAACATGGAGATATATCTCAAACTATTCATTCTACTATTCTAATAAAAGAGTAATTAGGGTTGACATATTTCATTTATTAGACTCATCTAATTTCACATGACATTTAACAAATAAATATTTTTCCAACTCAAAAAAATTCAATCTACTATTTTTGTATTAATTGTTTTAAATACACATTTTGTTCTAAATATAATTCCATCTAAAATTAACGGAATATGAATTAAAACCCTTCCATTTTAAACTAAAAAATATATATATCTATTACTTTTACTATTAGCAAACTCTATTGGTTAATTTTTAAAATTATTTTTTTTATCAAATCACTATTTTTAAAAGATAAAATAAAACATAATTTTAAGATAAATGTTAATTTAAGATTATATAGTACCACTTAAAGGCACACCAGTTATAATATTTTATGTATTTTTCTATAGAAACTTCTATTAGTAAAAACAAAGCATTGCTTTTAGAAATTAAAATAAAATACTATGTAAAAAAGGTATTTAAATTAGATATCGATATTTTCAATTGTCTTTTATTTCATTACCGTCTTTTTTTCTGTTTTTTGTTTGTTACCATCAACAAAATCATTTATTTCTAACATTTAATATGTTTTTAACTAATTTTTTAAACGTGTTCTTATTTCATTATAAATATTTAATTTTATTTTATTTTATAAGTGGTTTCTTTAATTTATTAGATAACTTTTTTCTGTTTTTTTATCAAGTTTGATTATATTATTTTTTATTTACGCAGAACTTTTTAATCAAGTATATTAAGATTTAGAGTAGCCATTTTTAGTGTGGAATTTAGAAGGTTTATTCATTGATTTTTGCATTTTCCATGCCTAGTTGTATTATCATATGAGCATAATTTTAATAGTAAACTTAACTAAATGTGTGTATGATTATGGGTAATAATTAGTATCAAAAGGTATCACGGACCCTTCTTTCTATGATGCTCTTTCTTTTGTAAATTTTCATGCAATTTTTACTTACACTCTCATATTTTACGTTTTTTTAATCATTTACAATTGATCGAGATGAGATTAGTAATTATTTTACTGTTTTATAATTGTCAAGTTAGGTTATTTAATTAAAATTTTAAACTCATGTACATATCAATGGTTTTCTCATACTAAACTTTGATAAACATTTAACATCATTGTTTATTACTTATAATTTTTACTCATACGTAATTTTAATCGTATATTTTAAAATATCGTTTATAATTAATAAAATTTTATTTTATTTAATATTTTATTTATTAAACCCGTGTAATACACGGGTTTACTAAACCTAGTTAGAATATATAAATCTAATCTTAATACCAAAAATAGCTATTTTGTTTCTTGGGTTATGTATGCATATATCATCCCTAACCTTTCGAAATTTGACCATCTATCCGGGATAACACATGTCAGCACCATAATCATTCTTATCAAAAATTTTCCGCATCTCTTTTCTATTACATAATTACCTTAATTTATAACCTATAATAAAAGAATGTTTTCTTAAAACACGTGTCATTATTCTAACATATCAAATAACACGCGTCACTAATCTAGCATGTCAAAAAGTTATTTTTCCGCCACTCTCTCATAATAAATATAAAAATTATAAAACAACTAATTTGACTTTCCTTTTTAACTAAAATATATTAAAAAAATATATTTAAATTTATGTTTTTTTCTTTTCTCTCTCATATTGAATGATAATTATTATAAATAAGTAAACTAACTATTACACATCTAAAATATAAATATAGTTATTATAATAATTTATTAGTACATATCAAATATAGAGTAATAATTTCTAATTCATAATGTGTTATAACTTTTTATATTCATTATATTTTTATTTCACCAATAGATAATAACATCTAGAAAATAAAATATTTATAAAACTAATGATTTTGATATGTTATATTTATTTCACCATGTAATACATGGGCATTAACATAGTTACTAAAAATATTCTTTAACACCTTTCTAGATTTAATAAATTAATTAATAAATCTATTTATTAATGTTATTTCTAAATACATATTTTTTTATAAAATAGCAAATTTTCTAAAGCATACAACTTTTTAAAAAATATGATTTTTTTCTAAAATTGATATTTTTTAAAACAAAAAGTAATGAAATTTGATAGTTATAATAGGAAAATTTTAAAAATGATATTTTATACGATTTGTTTTAAAATAAAATGCTTATTTTAAAAAAAGATTAGAAACAAAATTAAAAAGTTGATATTATTGTTTTATTATATATTAGAATATTATTTTATAATTAATAAATTTTATTATATTAATATTTTATTAACATTGTGTGACATGTCTCATTTTTCTATGACTATATTCTCAATTTCCAGCATATTTTTCTCGTTAATCTTCTCTTTTAATTAGCATTTTTTTATATTTACATTCATATCAGAGTTAGTTACACAAATAGTACATGGGATAAGGCTCATTTTCTAATTTAGTGTTAAAGTATTATTTATTCAAAGCTTTTACACTGAAAATGTCAAGTTATAACAAATGGTCCATGCGTCTAAATGTCATTACCTTTTGTTGTTAATATAAATTGATCGAATTGTCCTTGGTATAAAAAAACAAATACAAACTAAATTTAACTATGTAATCAATAGTAATAAAAACAATATCCCTTTTTCCTAAACACATAACTTTAAACCTTAATTCATCATCAACATCATCGCCTCCAGCGCCTCTACCACTATCAACCACCGACTGCCACAAACATATTGAACGAATCGAAGAAAATTTAGGGATTCAAGTGAGTGTATGGTAACACAGTCGCCGGTACTACTAGTCCTTTAATTTAGGGTGTTCAAACAACAAGTGAAGACCAAGATGGTAGGTTAAGGAAGGAAAGAGGCAGGGTGAAGATGGAATGGTGGTGGGGGATTAAGATGAAGCGACAGTGGTGGTGGTTGGCGATAGTCAACCGAAACCATCTTTCGACACCATATCACTAACAAACAAGGAGAGGAGGGTTCTACTTCTAGCGATGGAAGTGGTGATGCTGTTGTTTAGGCCACGGTTGTGGTGGGTGATGAAGTTGGCCTGTTTGGAGGAGCGTGAACAAGAAATTAAGAAATAATGTGAGGTTATGGCCTTATGGGCCCATGGTATTCTTAGAGTTTTTATTCTTTTATATTTAGATTTTTTTAACATACAAGGGTAATTTTACACTAACTTAATAAAAAACGTTAACCTCCATCTAACCTATAGAAAAATTTGTTATAACTTTCCATACTTATTGTAAAAATTTATAATAAATATACTTAAAGACTAAACTTGATTGCGGATCTTACCACATGGACATTTGTGTAGTTTGTTCTTCATAAATTCTATTTCATAACCACTTTATCAAATACAAAAATATCAATATAAGTCTTTTAAGCATATATCCCATGTAAATTTATATAATATCATATATATTGAAACAAAATATAAAAATCATGTATACCATTTTCAAATTATAAAAATATCACATATACACATTTTAATTTATATATTATAACAATTTATAACATGATATTTTGTCCTTATTTATTAACTTCTATAATTATATATTGATTAGATGTAAATTTAAAGAATTCTACATAAATTTTAAAGTAATAATTATTCTTTAATATATTATAACAATTTATAACATGATATTTTATCCTTATTTATTAACTTCTATAATTATATATTGATTAGATGTAAATTTAAAGAATTCTACATAAATTTTAAAGTAATAATTATTCTTTAATTCTCCCCATATTCTATATTCCTCAACTGCATAATGGAATCAACGACTTCAAAAGTCACTTTAACAAAACTTTGTCTTTATGTGTTCTTTCATTTTCTTTAATTTCAGTTCTCTAAATGGCCCTTAGTCAAATAGTATCAAGTCATTATGATGTTTTTTAAGCAACCCGCGTGTAAAATATGATTTTCAAACCTAGTATGCACATATATTCATCATATTTTCCCACACAAAATTCTATTAATATTCTCCAACTTTCTCAAAAATGAGATCAAAACTTTTCATCAAATATTAGTTCATCATCATCATCATCATGTTTTGATGATTAATCTAAAATAAATAAACCTAAATTCTCTAGTGTCCCGTGGATATTCAAGATCTTCTGGTTGTTGATGAAGTTGATGATAACATTCTTCTTAAGTTGCAATGTTGTGACACTCACGATAGTCTTTGAAACGATATCATCAACCACATCAAGCAGAACACATTTCATCTTTGTATAAATAGATCTTTTTTAAGTTTTACCTATACTCTTGTATTTTATGTTTCATGAAAGACTAGTTGAATTATAATTGAATAAACTAAAAGTAATTCGATTAATTAATTAATATTAAATTAAGTTGACTAAAGAAAAAATAGGAAGTTCGAAAGATGTAAACAATCCATTGGGGATGGTGTGGGAAAGGGAACAGGAAAACTCTATCTAATGTTTATATGTAGGAGAGAGAGCTTTAGAATGATTAGAGAAAGAAAGATGTGCTCCGTCAAGGGTGAGCAAATAACTAATTTCACTGAATCATAACTGAATAAACAACATTAACCGAATTGAACAAATAAACTACAATTTGGTTAAGACAACCAATTAACCGCGTATTACGGTTTAGTTTCAGTTTTATTGCACACATTAACCGAATTGACCGCACCAAATCAAATGTCATTAATGTACAAGATATTTAGAATACCACTCATGATTTACTAGAATTTCATATGTTAACCTTTATGTTTTATATTTATAAAAATATATATACGTAGTGTGATCCTGTTATGTATAGAAGGAACCTTCTAGATAAGCAAAACTAATGCATGCGCGTATTGTTGTATGCACATTCCAACTTGGGTGTAGGTTTTGGTGGGATCTTAAAAACAAACTGAATTATGGACACCCTTATAAAGTTGGTTCAAATCTAGCCTAACAATATTTTATTAGTTAAAAATTTTAGTTTAAAAGCATATGTTAAATATATTAGTTAATTAACAAATGCTAACCATAACCGACGGTAAACCGAAATATTGGTTGCGGTTTCAATTTTGAAAATGGTATTAACCGTACTAGTGGTTTTGATTTCGAAAATAATCTTAACCGCACCATACACACCCCTATCTCCCCTCACCCTTAATCCTTGGTAATCGTATATATAAGCTTATGAATTGTTGTTTTAAAAATGAGAATGGAAAATTTAATTTTATAATCTATTACATTCCTCCTTACAAGAGAAACATAGAAGAAGACCACAACGAATAAGAAAAAAAAGAAGAAAATCTTACATGGTCTACACTTCAATAGCCAACTTATCATAGTGGTTTTTTACATACTCGTCAAAAAATTGTTTCAAGTTAAACACTGAGCATTTTGCGAGAGGGATTACTAACAATATTGAGTAGTTTTTACTAAAGAGGTATTTTCAATCAACTTGAAAGAAATATAGTCGGTAGTATTAAATAGTGAATAATTCGGTTTCTTTATTTTATACATAAGGCTACATAAGAAAATGAAAGAAAAATAAAAAAAAATCTATTACTTTCTGATAGTGAGAGGAAAATTTTATCTAAATTACGTAAATTAAATACTTACGGAATTTCAATAGTTACAGAAATTATATTATTTTTAATCTTACTGGTTCATAACTAAGTACAATATTAGATAATTGATTTTAGATAGGGAGTGGTTAATCCATATCTTGTAAGAGGATTTGTTACTTTTTTACGTATTACGTTGGTTGTAATAGATGAGACAAATGACCCACTGAAGCATCTTGTAGAATGTAGTCTTACGCCGGCTTTTAGATGCTCCTTTTCAAACCTTGTATATGTATTGTATTTTAATGTAAGTAGGCGTTTGTTTGTTTGTTTATTACATGGTTTTCAACGATTATAATGAAGAGTGAGACAACACGTTTTTATGTACAAATAATAGTTTGTTATGGATAAAGTTGTCAAGCATAGAGTTAGATTATGAAAACGACCTTACTTTAATTGTCTGTTACAAGACAGAAGACAATCAGAAAAACTAAACAAAAAGAAGTGGTCTTAAAATTACAAGGTAGACGAAGGTAACATGGGAAAGTTAGGTGTTCAAATTTGAAAGGTTTAATCAAGTGTGATTGACAAAGTATTTGTAAGAAATAAATATATTGGATGATCAACACTGCTAAGAAAACAGAATAAAAAAATAAACCATTATCTATAACCTTGGTTAAAAATAGAGCACAGAAACATGATGAACTTAACAATAGTCAATAACTAAAGTAGAATTGATAGTGCTAAATAGGGTACTCCGGGCACCTTTGGCAAGCTTGTCGCATCGGATCGATCGACAACACCGCCACCACTAGACAAGTTTGTCAAATCGGCTAGTTTTTTTTGTTTTCCAAATTTTTAATTGTTGTCAAACGGTAAATGGTCGGTTAATTATTAATAAAATTTGATTATACAATATATATCTCATTTACATTCCAATTTTTACAACAAAAATACAAATTTATACTCTCACATAACTTCTTCTCTAAGCATTCCCGTCAGAATCTCCATTCCTATCGTTACTTTTATTTTTTTATTTCACTCGGAACCACTTTTAAAAATATAAAAAATTATAAGAGTAATAGTATTATATATATATATATATATATATATATATATTCTCTCTAATTCTTTCACTACCACTTACAAGCATTTCCTAAAATATATATAATTAACTCATAATAATATGAAAAACCTACTATGAATGCTCATTTATTTTAACAAAAAAATTATATTGAACACAATGAATCATAAATTAATTTTCCACCTGATTTGACACATGAGTTCGGATTGAGCAATGGGTGTTTCAAGTAGTCTCCAATTGTTAACGATATTATCGCCAAGCAATAGTAGAAGACACGAAAACATCAACAAAGAAGTACATATCTCGTGATCATGAGAAATCTCTAAAAGGTCCAAACGAAGTTACGTTTCACCCTCGATTTCAGTCGTGGAAGTCACTGTTTCTAAAAATTGTTGGAGATAGCAAAGTAGTTTTCAATAGTTTCGAGAAGCTAGTCATAAGGATGAAAAAGAGTTTAACATCGTTATAAAAGTGCACATTAGTTGCCAAACAACTAGCAAGTGGTAATCCTCCTAACGAATATAATGAGTATCTAGCTATGGCCGATAGGACTTTCCGAGAATGCTCGGAATACTTCTGTAATTCAATAACTATTTTATATGATGATGAGTTTCTTGATAAACGGATGACTAACAACATGGCAGTATAATACAATGCTCACGAGGAAAAACATGGCCTTCCAAGGATGGTTGGAAGCATTGGTTGTACACAATGGTATGGAGAATGTGCCTGACCAGGTTATGAGGCCCAATATTGTCACACCCTAAAAATCCACGTGCGGGGTTTTACCGTGAGGAGAGTGAACAAACCAAGATCCTAGTTCTTAGTTACTCAGAACGACACTATATACAATATTTAAAATCAAATCAGAGTTTAAAACTTTAGAATGGTGTGGAAGCGTTTTGTAAATAAGTCAAACCCAAGGTATGTAAAATGTAACATTGGCAAAACAAGGACCAACCGAATGTTTGTAAACACATAGATTAAAACCAAATGCAAGACATAACAAAAAGCTTGGAAATGCATGTTCAGCTTGTGATGTGCTCCTACTAGTAACGATAGTTAACGACCTGAGAATAACATACTAAAAGAGTCAACAATATGGTTAGTGAGTTCAAGAGTTTGCGTTTAACATAATCGGTAATAGTTGTAACACATAAGAAGTGCATTGAAATAGATAGCTAGTCTATATTTAAAAGTAATAACCATAGTGATTTCACGATCGAAGCTGACAGTGTTTTGTTTATTGCCTCCTATCATGACTTACCAGGTCGTGACAATGTCTGTGTTTAGGAAAAAATTGCACCCATTTGACCTCGAGTCGCACAGGTGGGGCTCATCAGACCCAGTAGTACTACCCAAAATTTCCTGCTAATTACCAATATTAACTATCTGAAAGTGTGAGGGCTTCCAAGGTATAATACACTATGTTACACTATACACAACTTATAATAATAAAACGCTTGTAAACAAGTATACTATCTCCCCCAAAGAGTGTGTATACAAAGTGGGGCATGAACTCACCTAAACGAACTATAACAAAAACTCACGACAGATGGAAAGGCAACCCTTCAAAGGTTACTTAGAACATACAAGTACATAAGTACATGTACACAGAAAGCTTAACAACCCTAGATGCTTAATAAACACGTTGACCTAAGATTTTGGAAAACAAGACTCGTTTGACCTAGTTGACCCATCTGACTTATTGGTGACATGTTAATTGAAATCTCATTTAATCAAGTATAGCAACTCATCATACATGGTTATCATACAAGTTATTCACGTATGGAACGTCATGAACCTATTGTTTTACCAAGATCATCATACTACCTTAGTTTATCACACAACCCATTCGAACATTAAATAATCAGCATGCTCAATACAATTATAATTACATCACAACTAGTAAATTATACATGGAGTCTAATCATGCACTACATGCCATGTGAAACCACTCACGACTTCAAACCCTAAACCCTATTAAGTAGGGGCCTCGGATTCACAGTATGAAGATCATAATCACATTATTCTACAAGATTCATGCCAACCAACATATACAATAATGATCTGTTACAATCACAAAAATGATTCCATAATCACCTAACATGATCCATCATCATGTATAATCAATAAGAACCTAAATTTACTAAATGATCAATCAAGCACCCATACAACTCAATTAACTCATTCTACCACATTAGACATCATCAACAAGCATTCTAACATTATCCTAACATCATGAACATGCCCAATTCATCATATCAAAAGATCTACATAAATAAAGTTTCCCTTTTGGGAAAAGTAGCAACCAAAATCCATCTAACACCCAATTCATTCATTAATTCACCAACATCATACCTAATCAAGTCCATAACAATCATCTAGACATGAGCAACATCATCAAATCATCATAGTTCACACATCTCATATCCAAAAGTTTCTACTTATAGAAAGGTATGAACAACATATCAAATCCATGAATTTCTTGCATAATCATCATAACCCAAATTCATACAACATAATTAAGAACATATCGTTATCAAACAATCATCAATTTCAACTTTTCTTCATCAACTTCGAATCAGAGTTCATCAAGAATAAAAAATCATGAAAAACAATCATAAACTAACCTTTAATCGTGTAAAAATCAAGAATAGCACTTGCTAAATCATTGGAATACTGGAAACCAAGCCAAAATTGAATGGATTGAGGGTTTTTTTATCAAAACAATCGTGTGGATGAGGGGAGGGAAGGCTTTGGCCGAATATTGGGGGTTATGGAGGCTAGGGTTTGCTTAATTTTGGTAATATTAAGTTAAATGGTAATTACAAAATAAACCCCTCTAGTATAAATTTTATAAAAGTTCATCTTTTAACACTTTTTGAATAGATTTAACTACAAAATACAAGCATTATTAATCAACAAAAATAATCATATATGTATTTTCAACTAAATACAAAATACATGAAAAAAATATTACACGTAGTCACGTTATCAAGTAAATTTATAAATAATATTTAAAATCCATAAATTCATGAATCATATAACAACAAACTAATAATCAACATTATTAGTTAATTTATTATCTTTTTATCATAGATGATTGATATTAAGTTTCAACGTTCAACGTTCAACGACAACTAGTGTGTGCTTACGACATGTGTATGTAAGACCTAAGGGAACTAACGGAGTTTGGTAACGGAAAATTACCCGACGTCACATTATCCCCATGTTGAAAGAATTTTCTTCCCGAAAATTGCGTTATATGGTTGTGTTACCGAATCACTAATACGCGACTGTTAAGCTTAAAGCGTTAACTTCGAATGATATGTGATTTTAGCTTGCCTTTTTTGTTGTCTCCAGTTCGAACAACGACATCAATGTTATCCAATATATACAAACGAGATGCAATAAACAACGACTAAGGGGGTGTTTGTTTTTTCTTAGAAATACTTCATGACTTCTTTAGTATGCGGCGTGCAAACCACGTACAGACATTGGACTCTATAGATTGTTTGTTTTTTTTGGAAGATGTTTTATTTAAAAACATCTTCCTAACATCTAGATGGAGAAGACATGGAACTATCACTTCTCAAATCTTCTAACCACTTCTCAACCACAACACAATCCCCTTTCCCCTTTCCCCTTTTCCACTACATCTCATCTCCATCTACCTCTTCTCAACTTTGAAGATCCTCCCTATCCTCCCTCTCACCACTGCCTTCCCACCACCCCCCACCGAACTTGCGCCATCGCCGCCACCACCACCGCTGCAGCTCTCCTTCGCACCGCTGTCTCCGCCGCCTTCCTTCTCCATCCTTTTAAGTGTCATTTTCAAATTTCTTTCCAATCCATCAAGTTTCATCAACTTCCGCCACCCTCTTTCCAAACCCCACTAGCTCCTGGCCTCTTTGGGTTCTGGGCAAACCTTCAAAGCAATTGTCTACAATTTCCCATTTAACTGTATCTACATGCAACCCCCCAAAAGGCCCAAAAAATCCTTCACCTTACCAAAACTAGTCCCATGTGGACCATCTTGGCCATAATGGTGACTATACAAACCGACCCATCCATGCACGCTGCCAGCCTCCCATGGCATAATATCTAGGGGTGTTCAAAAATATCCGGATCCGAAAATCCGAATCCGAAATATCTGAATTTTTGGATATCCGAAATTTAAGATTCGGATTCGGATGGTGATTTTCAAAAGTTTTGGATATTCGAATATCCGATTATCCGATTATCCGAAAACTAAAAAATATTTTTTTATTTTTTTGAATTTTACATAATTTTTTACTTTATATTGAGATTTTTTAGTGTATATTATGACTTTTATGATATGAGTTGGTTTTTATATTATTTTTGTAATATTATATGCCTAATGTCAGGACCGTGTATGAACGGAATTCTAACAGATTCTACATGAGACCAGATCAAATAGTGCGGAATTCTATTTGAATGGCGATCCAATCAGTGAGAACGATAACCTGATCGATGTAAGAATGAACTAAACGTTAAGAACGAGTAGGAATCTATCAAGATCGAACTTTGAAGTTGGATTGGCGGTCTTGGACGTTCTGGACGGCTAGGGTTTATGAATATTCGCAAGTGTTTCAAAAGTTTCTGAAAATTTTAGTTTTTCCACGAATTAAGTGGTATTTATAGGTTTGTAGTTTCCATTCGTACGACTGAACAATTAGCGTGGTTCAGTCGTGCAACTGAATCATGCGATTGAGTCATACGCACGACTGAAGGTTCAGTCGTGTGACTGAGTCAATCTTATGTCTTAATCATACAACTGATCCAGTCTCCTGGTTCAGTCGTGCGACTGGTCCATAAGCATGATGTATTCATGAATATGGTCCATAAGTATGATCCATTAGCACTAATACTCACCCGACTAAGTTGAACACATTACTTAATCATTATTGACTAAGAACTATGTACAACAACCTCAAACCTATATATGAAGTTCATACATATGAATTATACTTAACACAATAATAATATGAAATAATTAAACATTAATAAACATAAACCACATATTATATTTCATTAAGCCATTACATTACACATGTGTAATAAATGAAAGTTTTTTACATTTGAGCACATAAACTAGGAACATCATGTATCTACAAACTCCCCCTTGGACCTAGTTTACCCTATTGTCTAACAGTCTTCACATGTTCTTGGAACTTCTTGTACTTCTCCTCTCTTGTGACTCCTGCGTGTATTTCAAATGCAAAGCAGAGTCGTATAACGTGTTGGAACTGTAGAGCTTGTACAATGTCTTGCGTGTCAAAAAACAGTGGCCACTTGTGTAAAGTATAGACATCTTCAGCAGAAAATTTAGTAAGCCACATTGGATCAAATACATTGATGTTATTAATCTTTCCTTCTCTCTTCAAAACTATGACCACTTCTCCTGTCCGCCTATCATAATACCACCATTTGAAGTGTGGAGTGAAGTCCTGAGGCATTTCCCGTAAGGGAATCTTTGACATTGTGCGCAAGGGACTCCACTTTAGCACCACCTTCGGTCTTCCAGATATAGGATCAACTTCAGACTTACGAATGAACCTCTTAGGTTGTTGAGGTCTGAAGTTTACCCACCTAGTGTGGTATTCTTTCTTCAAAGCAGCCTCAAACCATTCCGACATCTTTCTCAGGTTGGAATACAAAAGATCTAAGCATGCCAGGCGGTTGAGCTCAAAACCAGGAAAAGTCTTTAGATCATGAGGATATCTGAAGTACTCAATCCCCTTCTCTCTTTTCACAATATAGACATCCAAGTGTTCAAAATATGCCCACACGATAATCTTGCCTAACACTTTCTGATGTCTCTTGACTCTGTAAAGTTTGGTGTAGGCATTCTTCTTAGGAGGTGCGCGCTGGACTTTCATTTCAGCAAAGCAAGCGGCCCATTCAGCTTTCTTGAGATCAACATTAGCATTTGAAGCTTGGGCTTGGCTTTCATCATTTTCTTTCTCTTTCTCCATCTCCTCCAGCTTCTCAAAAGTATCACTGCTAAAAGTTTCACCCAGGTTGGGGATAACATTTCCTTCAGGGTCAGTGTACTCTGGATAGTGCTCAGCTAAAACATCCTCAATCTCAATCTCATCAACATCCTGTAGCTCCTCATCACTCAGTACATTGACTTCTGGAGCATCTTTGAAAATGTCATCAGGATTGAGTTAGAACATCTCAGCAAGCTAGTCATCGGTTGTAAGGCTCCGTTCCCGGGTCGCTTACAGCTGGCCAATCATCGCACATAAAACATATAATTACATTAACTTGAATAAAGTATTGCAATGGAAACATTAAAAATAACTTTTCCATTTCATTATAAATTTTTTGGCAAAATAATACATCCTTATCAAATTACAAAATATTTGTTGCATTACATCACAAACATATTATAAAAATGGATGCCATCCAAAACAAGCCAAATAGCCGCCCCGTGCCATCCTCGACAACCGTTACCTGCCAACTGGAAACACATAAAAGTCAGCGTTGCTGAGTGAGTTCTAGTTTTATAATAAAACATACTTTATCTTTCGTTTAAAATTGTTCTTTACAATCGTACGTGATCATGGATTATACATACACATAGATAATATCATTATTATCTTCATTATTCGTTTGTTCATTTCGTACATTCTTCATTAAATCTTTACTTTCATTCGGACCAATGCTATGTGCTTCACCCCACCGTCATGCATAAAGCGGGTACTGGGCCGAAGTCTATAAATAGACCCCTATACATTGTGCCCAGTGGCCTGACCATAGTACCGGGGTAAGCGGCAAGAATCCCATACGTATGGACAATCACACGGATTAGACCCTAGTGTGCATCCTTACGGGGTAGTTAACCCGCACACAGTTGAGCTAACACCCTTCATTGGGTGTGAACCTCCGTACATTTGCTTAATCGCACGGATTAGGCCCCAGTGTGCATCCTTCCGGGGTAGCTAACCCGCACACAGTTGAGCTAACACCCTTCATTGGGTGTGAATCTCCATACATTTGCTTGCAAGCCTTTCTTACTTTCATTCATTCATTAATGCATGCATTTATCTTTCTTTACGTTCCTATTTTCATTATTTTTCACTTTACATTACATAATACTTTCATTTCATTCATTAACATTCAACGTAAAGCCACGAGAAAATAATCCTACAATATAAGGAACATAAACATGAACATACAAAACATCACCATACAAGGCACCATCATACATACATAACCCATCACGTCGTTTATGACCTCAAAAGTCAACTTACTTAATCCCCGGGAACATTCCAAGTCAAAGCCTATATTTACACTTTTCCCCAAAAGCAGAAAATATTCTAAGTCCTTTCAAGCGCATGAGTCCTGTTCGGGTGTATGGACACTATTCAGTCGCATGGCCTTCCAAGCGCATGAGAACACACTCCATGGGACGAATGAACACTTAGACATACGGAAAGCTTCCAGACGCATGAACTCTATAGGGCATATGGACCCTCAGTCGTATAGCCTCCAGTCGCATAACTTTCAGGCGCATGACCTTCAGCCACATACCATTCAGGCGCATGACCTTCAGTCGCATACCTTTCGGTCACATGGCCTCCAGTCGCATGAGCCCTAAGTGGGTGCAGAATGCAGTCTCATTCGAACCTGAACAGCAGATTGCAATCTCTGAACCTTTTCTAACCTGTTTTAAGCTTAAACCAACCATGCTAAGCCTTAGAAACCCATACACATCATCATCAAACACAATATGCCCAAAATCCGAACCCCACCCGAGTTGCACACAACACACAAACACACCACACATACGTTCAACACCCAACATAACCAAAACAGTTTCCTATGCGTTCCAACCCCAAAATCAGTTAAAACATGTCAAATAGGGGTCCTAGAACTCACCTTAGCAGCCTCTTCGGGTAAGGCTTCCTTCGAACCCGTGTGCCTCAAAGTTCACCACAAAAACCCACTTGAATTTGGCTCTTCACCTTGATTCTTCAAGCTCCCGAATTTTCGGTCCTTTCTCCCCTTTTTCTTCTCAAAACCGATTGAATCAAGAGTATGGGAGAGGGGTGTGGGCAGTCATGCCCTTTTACACCCACTCTTCCAAAGTTTTGCCCTTTTTGGCACATTTTACCCCTCAACTTGGGTAAAATGCCCTCCCCCCATTTTCTTTTGTTGGCTACAAGGAAAATAACGGGGTGTTACATCGATTAGATCATGAATGATTTCTCCTTCTTCGGGAGTGTAGCTCACTGACCTTCTGACGATCCCTTGCAAATCAAGAATCATCGTGAGTTGAGTCTTGATTTGCTGAAGGGGAACGACATCATATTCATCTTATTGTTGAGCTTCATCTGTTTGAGTAAACATTTAACATATCACACATAAGTCATTAATCAAGACATTGAAACATAAACAAACATAGATAATCATTAATTACATTAATGTAATACAAAATTCAAGTACAAAAGATTTTAATACAAAGACATCTAATCATTACTTTGGCCTTGATCTGTCGTCTCTTCAGCTTGAGGACCTGAGGACGAGGCTCCTTGATCTTGATTTCTCTTTGTGTGCCTCTCCTGAGCTGATTGACTTGAGGCTGATGCAGCAACATCACCTTCTTGCTCATCATCATCCTCTTTATCATCCTCTTTGTCTTTTCCACTCGGTCCTCCTTCATCATCATCTTCGTCTTCTTTAGATTCATCTTCAGTGAACTCATCTTCATCATCCTCATCATCACCATCTTTGATCTTTAAAGGCTCTCTCTTGGATCCCTTTAGCTTTAGCAAGATCTTTTTATTCTTCTTTTCCAGATCCTTAATCCTCTTTACCGATGCCATCACCAGCTCATTTTGACCTTTAAACGCATGGTGAGCTAGGCCTAAAGCCCTCTCATACTGAGCATTCTTCTCGTTGAGTTGCATGATTTGCTTCGCTTGAGCAGCATTTACCTCCATCAATTGGTTTAGCTGAGTAGCCCTTAGATCATCAGTGGCAATTAGCCTTAGCACGTTGCGGTTGAGGTTAGCAAGTTGTTCTTGTAACCCGATATTAGGTAGAGTGGAGCCATGGGTCATTTGGGCTTGGGTGGAAGTACTGGCTCGTTGAGTGGTGGTTGTGGTGGTGGATGTGGTGAAGATAGGAGGTAGAATAGGAGTGGATTATGGTGGAGTGGCTATGGTAGTGGTGGTGGGAGGAGTGGCAGTGGTGGTAGTGATAGTAGGAAGTGTGGTAGTGGTGGTAGTGGCGGTGTCTGTGGCAGTGGTGGTAGTGGCTGTGGTAGAAGATGTGATCAATGTGAATCTTGGCCTCTTACCCTTTTTACCATAAGGATGGGCCATCCTCTTCTTCCTGGAGCCCTTTACATCAGAAGCTCCCCCTAGGCTGATGGGCTGGTCAAGAATATAAGTAGGGTCAATGACATCAGTATCATCACCTGTAGTACCAGCTGGGCGTCCACCAACCACCTCTATTCTCTTCTCAATGGCCACAACCAGGCTCCTGACTGTCCTAGTGAGTGGCTCATCATATGACTCCTCCTCTTCATCTATCAAGAAGTCCTGGTGGAAGGCAACCTTCTCTGTTCCACCAGGTGCATCACCACCTTGACCATCATCATGGTCGTCATCATTATCATCGTCTTCTTCTGTGGGAACCAGTATGGGCTCAACATCAAAATCACTGTCGTCGTGACGCCACTTCTTCCGAGAGGGCGCCACATAATCCTCATTAGCCAAATGACCAAATAGTCTCCTGACCAGGGTCTTCACCTACTTCCCCCGGTAGACCATTATCCTACCCAACATAGTGTCATCCATAACCTCCAGAACTACAACATCATCCTTATCTTTCGGCAGTAAAGGAAGCTTCTCATCAATGATCATCTGTAAAAACCTTGGGTACATGTAGAAGCCTTCCTTGCCCTTTGCCTCGATGTTCTCTTTCATGTAGGAGAATAGCATGTGGGAGAAACTGAACGGGTGGTTCAGTACCAGAGCAACATATGCGTTCTAGATTTGACCAGACATCTCATCAAACCCTCCTCTCCTTGACGCTATGCACTTAAGAATGACATTAGCCAAGTACTTGAATTGGGGGCACATGTTGCTCTTTTTGAGCACACCTGCGTTGATGTCCCCTGCGTACTTTATCCGTAGAAAGCATCCCGAACAGTTAGGGGATGCAACTTGGTCGGGCAAGCTCCATCAGCACCTAGATCCAAAACTCTCCTAAGATCGTCTTCTGTGATCTCTATCTCCTGCACGAAGATAGAGCTCCTAATGCAGTGAGGCTCAACAGATCTGTCAACTGAAGCACCTTCCAAGAAGGCCTGCTGTATAGACCTCTAGGGTGTGCAAGGAGCTGAGATAGCCTTGTAGATCCTCGACCTATGTAGAAAGGCTATAATCCCAGCGAAATCAGCGGCGTTCCTGGAGGTAGCATCAAGATGAGCACATATATTGTGTTTGGTGCTCATCGTCCATCTATCAGCCATGTTGTTGTAACACAAGAAACATATACATTAGAGTTGTATATAAGAGATGATAGTTGGAACTTAAACTGTTTTATCAAACTGGTTCAGTCATGCGATTGAACCATGTGACTGAGTTTAGTCGTGCGATTGAGCCTGCTGCTGAGTTCAGTCGTGCGATTGAGCCTGCGACTGAACTTAGTCGTATGTTAAGCCATGCAGTTGAGTCAGTTGTGCAACTGAGTCACCAATTGATTCATTCGGGCGATTGAATCGTGCGCCTGGCTCAATCGTGCAACTAAGGTTCATACGGAGAGTCCATTCGCATATTGCTCTGTTCGACACTCTAACATCGAATCTTGGTCAAAACTTTATATTAGACTTCGTGTTTAGACTCATTAGATTCGCATGGACTCTAAATAGCACCTAATGTCCTTTAAATCAATGATTATGTCCATTTAAGTGGTCTATTTTGAAGAGTTAATCTCATTTCTTGATTTTAACCGATTAGGTCATTAGGGTTCAACTAAACCAGTCATTAGGATTGATTTCATCCTCACTATACCTGTAGATGAATGGGACAACAGTTAGAATCACAATCAATGAGTAATCACAGTAATATAAATTTGGGCAGAGTGTTTGCGTATGAGAGGTTTTTAAGAGCTTTGAAGGGTGGTAAGGAATGCGACCGACTAACCCCTCTATTTATACTATTTTAAGGTTCCGTCATGCGATTGGACCCATACTCATGCTTCATTCATGCGACTGGGGTTCAGTCATGCGACTGGCTTAGACTTCATCTTCCAGTCGTACGATTGGTTCATTCTGGTGATCCAATTGCATGGTTGCCCCATACTCATGGTCCAATCGTGTGACTGGCTCATAGTAATGGTCCAATCGTGTGATTGGCTCATACTTATGATTCAATCGTGCGATTGGCTCATACTTATGATTCAATTGGGCGATTGGCTCATACTTATGATTCAATCGTGTGATTGGCTTATACTTATGAGTTTGACCTCATACACTTTCAAACACTTAAATTTTTACCTTTTGATATATAACGTTATGAACACCAATCATCTCCGACATGACCTTTTAATTGAAAACCGTTTGATCACCTCAAACGTGATCCTTTTAATTTAACATCATTTGATCACCTCAGATGTGATCCTTTTAGTTTAACACCGGTTAGTCACCTCAGACGTGACCACTTGTAGTGAGTGATTCATAGATTTCATCTAGATGTATAGTCCAACTTTTACGTAACAAAAGACTAGAAAGACAGAAACACAACTTGAAATTTAAAGCAAAACAAGACATACTTTTGTGTTTTTAAGTTTAAGATGGATTGAAACCTTTTAGAAAACGTCTAACAGATTTTCCTTCCTGGACAGAACAGCTTCAAGTTAATTTGATCATTTCTCGAAAGATTCTTTATGGAATCATACAGGTATATCATAATCATTTGGTACATTTTAGTAAACACTTTGATGCTAGATTCTTGTTTTGTCCGAGAGTCAATAGCACTTTCAAGAAATCATACTAGAGCTATAAGATGCATACAATGATTTTGATTGTCAATAGTTGCAACCACGATGATTGTCAGTATATTTGTCCACTTAAATTCATACATAGATTTTTGACTCACATTGGTGATGAGTTAGGTTTATTTATTTCAACAAGCATTTGTGGATCTCACACTTATATGGTAATCAACATTCCTCAGGAGATTTTTGAGTGTTCTACCGGTATTTGACAAGAAGAAACTATTCTAAGAGCTTTCAAAGAGATGCCAAGCCTCAGGTCAGTGCCATCGCACAACAGAGAGGCGCAAACAACAATGAATTCTAGAATATTTAGGTTATGCTTATCCTCAGGTCAGTGCCACCACATAGTAGAGAGGCACACAACTTATCTTCTTGTTAGAGCATTTATTTTTCTTTTGCACACAACGCACCAACAACATTAGTCATTTGCATGATTGCACTTAGTAGTTTTTCCATGTGCTTTGCTCATTTTTATGGTCATCTGCACACATTTATGGAGTTTATTTTGCTCGTCACCCCTTATTGGAAATGCGTTGATTGTGTTAACCAGGGATAAGATGGGAACCCACAGCAAGTTGAACAACTTAGTTTGAATTTAAATCACCAATGAAGTCTACTCGTCTATTGTGTTGAATCTACCAACACATCATATAATGGACTAGCAACCTCTAGGTCTACTTTCTATATGTTACCTCAGTAGCAGACTAGTTTTACTATCACTTTTTCTTTTATTGTCCTTAAACTTCTCAGACTTGTACAATGAATTAAGCATGTTGAAGATTTAATTTTTTTTTGGAGTCCCAAACAAATTGTTCCCTGTGTACTATAATTTTTCATAAACTTTGAATCAAAATCACAGATTTGATTTCATTTCTTTCAGCTAATCTGCCCTCCCCCTCGTTTTATTAAGTAAATAAATACTGCACTAATAAAATATTAAACTAAACTATTCTCCCCCTAAAATTTTAAAACCAAAAATATTTTTGTGTTTTTGGATTTTAATAGACAGGAAAAAATAAAAGAAAATGTCAGGACCGTGTACGTACGGAATACTAACAGATTTTGCGTTTATATCGAATCAAATAGTGCAGAATCTTATTTGATTGGCGATCCAATCCGTGAGAACAATTACCCGATCAGTTTAAGATTGAAAGTAAACGTTATGAACAAGTAGAGATCGATCAGGATTGATCTATGAAGTTGGACATGCTTCATTGGACGTTCTAAACGGCTAGGGTTCGTGTATTATGAAGTATACTCTTAATTGTTGCTAGGGTTTCAAAGTGTTTCAAGGTGTTTTCAGTTTTTCCACGAATTATGTGGTATTAATAGGTTATTGATTTCCAATCGTACGACTGAACCATTAGCATGGTCCAGTCGTGCGACTGAATCATGCGATTGATCCATATGCACGACTGAAGGTTCAGTCGTGCGACTGAGTCAATCTTTTGTCTCAATCGTGCGACTGATCCAGTCTCCTAGTTCAGTCGTGCGACTGGTCCATTAGCATGATGTATATATGCGTATGGTCCATAAGCATGGTCCATTCGCATGAAGACTCATATGACTAAGTTTGAACACATTTCTCAATCATTATTGACTAAGAACTATGCACAACAACCTCAAACCTGTATAGTAAGTTCATTATACTTTAACACACAATACTACTATGAAATATTAAACATTATAAACATCAACCACATATTATATTTCATTTAACCCATTCATTACATATGTGTAAGACATGACATACTTCTATATTAAGCACATAAACTAGGGACATATGTATCAACAAACTCCCCCTTGGACCTAGTTAACTCTATTGTCTGACATTCTTTATATGTTCTTCAAACTTCTTGTACTTCTCCTCTCTTGTAACTCCTACGTGTATTTCAATAGAAAAGTAGAGTCGTATCACATTTTGGAATTGGAGGGCTTGTATAATATCCTGTGTGTCATAGAACAGTGGCCACTTGTATTGAGTGTAGACATCTTTAGCTGACAAGTTGGTAAGCCATATTGGGTCAAATACCCTAATAGTTTCCATTCTGTGTGTCATAGAACTATGACCGCTTCTCCTGTCATAATACCACCATTTGAAATGTGGAGTGAAGTCCCGAGGCATTTCCCGTAAAGGAATCTTTGACATCGTGCGTGGAGGACTCCACTTCAGCACTACTTTCGGCTTCCTAGATATAGGATCCACTTCAGACTTGCGAATAAACCTCTTCGGTTGTTGAGGTCAGAACTTTACCCATCTGGTGTGGTATTCCTTCTTTAGTGCAGCTTCAAACCAACTTGACATCTTTCTAGGATCAGCATACAGTAGATTTAAGCATGCCAGTCAGTTGAGCTCAAAACCTGGGAGAGTCTTCAGATCATGAGGATATCTGAAGTACTCGATCCCCTTCTCTCTCTTTACCGCATAGACATTTAAGTCCTCAAAATAGTCCCACTCAATGATTTTGCCCGACACGTTATGATGTGTCTTGACTTTGTAGAGTTTGGTGTAGGCATTTTGCTTTGGAGTCGTGCGTTGGGCTCTTATTTCAGCAAAACACGCTGCCCATTCAGCCTTCTTAAAATCAACATTAGCATCTAAGGCTTGGGCTTGGCTTTCATCCTTTTCCTTTTCTTTCTCCATTTCATCCAGTTTCTCAAATGTAGCACTACCGAAAGTATCACCCAAGTTGGGTATCACATTTCCCTCGCTGTCAGTGTACTCTGGATAGTGTTCAGAAGTGACATCCTCTATCTCTATTTCATCAACATTGTTCAGCTCATCATCACTTATAACATCTACCTCTGGAGCATCTTTGACAAACTCGTCAGGATTCAGTCTGAACATCTCAGCAAGTTGATCGTCGGTCAAATCATGTATAATTTCTCCTTCTTCGGGAGTGTAGCTCACTGACCTTCTGACGATCCTTAGCAAATCAAGAATCATAGTGAATTGAGACTTGATTTGCTGAAAGAGAGTGACATCATATTCATCCTGCTGTGGAGTTTTATTTGCTTGATTTGACATTAATCACATCACACATAATTCACTTTATAAAATATTAAGACATAAACAGACATAAGTGATCAATAATTACATTAATGTAATACATAATCCAAGTGCAAAAGTTTTAAATACAAAACATCTTGTCATTACTTTTATCTTGAATCGCAGGTTCTTCAGCAGGTGGAGCGGAGGATGACGCTCCTTGATCTTGACTACGTTTGGTCCGCCTCATTTGAGCTCGAGGAGAGGCTGATGCAGCAGCATCACCTTCTTGATCGTCATCATCATCTCGCTCTTTTCCACTCGGTCCACCCTCTCCAACCTCCTCCTCGGAATCATCTTCATCCTCATCATCATCATCATCATCGTCATCATCATCATCATCATCACCGTCCTTGATCTTCAGAGTCTCGCTCTTAGATCCTTTAAGCTTTAGAAGTATCTTTTCGTTCTTCTTTTCAAGCTCCTCAATTCTCTTCACCGAAGCCAACACCAGCTTATTTTGACTAGTCAATGCATGGTGGGCTCGGCTTAGAGCTCTCTCATATAGGTCACTCTTCACACTGAGCTCCCTGATCTACTAAGCTTGAGCTGCATTCACCTCCATCAGTTGGTTGAGATGTGCACCTCTTTGCTCATCAGTAGCCATCAGCTTTAGAACAATACAGTTGAGGTTGGCCAGTTGTTCCTCTAACCCAATGTGGGGTATGGAGGGTCCAACAATGAATGGAGTGTGAGTGGATGGACCGAATTAGTGAGTGGTGGTGGTAGTAGTGGATGTGGTGAATATGGGAGGTGGAATGTGTGTGGACTGTAGTGGAGTGGCTGTGGTAGTGATGGGGGGATGAGAGATAGTAGTAGTGGGTGGAGTGGTGGTGGTAGTGGTGGTAGGAGGTGTAGTAATGGGTGGAGTGGTGGTGGTAGTGGTGGTGGATTGGAGCCTCCTCATCTGACCCATCATCTTCATCTACCTGAAAATCGGGGTGGATTGGAGCCTGCTCGGATCTACTAGGAGCCTCCCCGCCTTGACCATCACCATGGTCGTCGTCGTCGTCTTAATCATCAGTGGGTAGCTCAATCCGCTCGACATCCGAGTCACTCTCATCGTGACGCCACTTCTTGTGAGAAGGTGCCACATAATCAGCACTAGCCAAGTGCCCGAACAGTCTCCTGACAGGGGGCTTCACCTGCTTCCCCATGTATACCTTCATCCTACCCAAGGTGGTATCATCCATCACCTCGAGTACCACGGCATCTTCTTTCTCCTTTGGCAGAGCCAGAAGCTTCTCATCAATAATAAGCTGTAAGAACCGAGGGTATATGAAAAAGCCCTCCTTACCCTTGGCCTCTAGGTTCTCTACCATATACGAGAAAATCCTGTTGGAGAAGCTGAAAGGATGATTCAGCACCAGTGAAACGTATTGAAAGGATCTAAGATCTAGTTTGATCAATTAGGTTATGATTTGCAGCGGAATAGTACTAGAATTAGATGAAATTTAAGCAAGAATAAGATGAATATTCAATCAAGCAGTGACGGTTATAGAGAGAGAAAGTTTTCTGCAAAAGATAATGTTTTCATTCATTCATAAGCTTCAGCATGTACAAATTAGGTCAACATTCCTTTTATAGAGGAATGTGACGTCAGCAGATGTCACCTGATAGTGACATCTAAC